>JAUCMX010000003.1:14294879-14299879 GCA_033459395.1 Hemibagrus guttatus
AGCAAATCATGTAGGGAAGCTAAGCTTCTCTCACACCAGTGAACACAAGCCTCACTCTCTTTGGTAGTGTGTTTCATAGGAAGTAATGCAGAGAGTGTGAAGCACGTTACAGATTCCAACACACTAGATCAGCTCACTTATCAGTCAAGAGGTGATGCACAGCACTGGAAAAAAATGCAGTGGCAAACAGAGGCAGTTTATACACTGAGTCATTGCAGCACTTCCTCCTTTTATGCAGCTGCTTTCATAAACAACTAGTCTTAGTTTATAAATTTAATGTCCTTTTTTTTATTTATTTTTTCATTTTTAATATTTGAAAAATTAGTGTGTGGGGGTGTGTGTGTGTGTGTGTGTGTGTGTAAAAAGTTTGTGTTTTAAAATCGTCAGTGTAATTAATATATAAAAGTGCAGTAACTCATCATGATTAATATCATTCGAAGCTGTTCAATCTAGGTTTACATTAGTTAGACTTCTTATGCATAATTCACACACACTCAGGGGCATGAAATTTTTTCTGAGTTTACGGCACTTTCTTGAATACCAAAGCATTTCTTTTGTAAATGCTTGTCCGAACGATCTATGAATAAATCCGTTTGCATCCAGCATAATTTGCTATTAGAAGCTGCTTATCATGATTTTCTAGTAAAAAGAGGCTTTTAATGTTCATGATGTGATCAAAGGGGTCACTGTTTTATGTTTGTATTTAAAGGAGCCCTTTTCTTCCCTAAATGCTCCACCTATTTCGGTTTAACAAGCCCGATAGTAATTGCTGACTTTCTGCCTGCACGCACTATTTAACACCCACGAAAATCCGCGTTATTTTCGGCACAAGTGCGGCAAAAACGTTGCTGGCTGCAGAAACAGTTTTTACACATGCATTAATCTACAGCATGTTTAATGACTGACAAAACCAATTTACAAACATATCGCCTGCCAATCAGTTTTTTATTGTGGGTTTAAGGGAAGAGATCAAAAACAATGTGTCTTCCTAAACCATAAGGAGCTAATGAACACTTTTCATATTTGGCCTTGGGATCTTTTTTTTTTGCTGCATTGCCTGTAATAATGAGACATTTGAAAACTTCAGCACTATATAGCATTCCCAAATGACTGTGATGCACAGATGACATTGAACAGAGATTTCTTATAATTTCACAGTGTACTTGGTGCCAAAAGATCTAAATCTTTCATATGTGTGTGATTCAAAAGCCCTAATTATAAACATCTTGGAAAAAGATGTACACTATGATAAATGCGATGCAGGTGTTTACGCTGCTCTACATCAAATAGTACAGTATAGAGCCCCTTGTGTTTAATTGCATGCATCTCCCAGTGCAAATGGCCAGTGGAACATGTGTAATTAGTGCTTCTCCTAGTAAACATGGCTCTGTATGAAGTCAGAGAATCAGAATCAGTGAAGTCAGTGGGTGAAACCCATGCAAAATCTCAGAGCAAGCAAGACCAGCTATTGATGTCTGTTAACAATTAAACTCAATAAAGTAAAAAAGGAAAAGATTAGTTCATACTGACAAACTCCCATATCTTTCATATTCTCCCATACCTCAAATCTTAACCAATCCATCTATCCATTTTCTGTACCATTTATCCTACACAGGGTCAGGGAGAACCTGGAGCATGTCCTAGGGGACTCGAGGCACAATTCAGGGGATGGGATGCCAACACATCACAGGATACTCTTAACCATGTCTTGCATTTAAACTATCGAGAAGCTGTGATTCTGCCAGTGGAATGGAAATCAAATTATTGGACATTTTCAATCAGCATAAACAAATGAAATATTTTTTTATCTGATATAAAATTAGTCAGGACACTGCTGGCTTTCTGTGTGAGACGTTTTTACGGATAACTTCACACAGAATTGTGATGGTTAAAGATAACGCCTTCAAATTGTAGATGCTTATGAACATTTATTTTGAATATATAAACATTTGCATAGAAAAACACTAACCTTTTTTTCTTTACTGGAACTTTTCTATAAATATATTGCCTCTACTAGGCTAGGTAAAAACACAAATACTTATGATAGACATCAAATTCCTAAAGCTGATTGTCTCACCTTATGAGCCATTAACCACCACTATGGAGTCTGACATGACAAAGAAATTCATGGGGATCCACAATTTAAATTTTTTGGCCTCTGGCAAAAAGAGTTAAAGATAAGATTTCTACTGTAACAACCAGCTCAATGAGTCTAACAATAGAGTTTTAAAAACATTGTTATTTAACAAAGAAACCAGTTATAATCATTACTATGGCTTGGACCTTGTTCCTCAAGTATAAACTTAAAAAAAGGTTATTGTTGGCAACTTGCTTTTGTGTAAGAGATATAAAACACTTCAAGGAATAGTGCATTTCATGGGCAAGTACAACACTATGTCATTGATTATTGTACTACAAAAGCATGACCAGTCATATTTTATTCATGCTTAAGGGAAGTAGTGTTAAAGTCCATATGATATAAACAATAATCCCATATTGCATTCAGTGCTATGTGGTTATTAGCCAGATGACCCTTCATTACTAAGATACATGTTCTGCTCTAAATGTCCCATTACAATGCAAAATCATTTTCCATGCCATTAACAGTTTTCCATTTCATTCAGTTCTGAGACTGAAACAGCTTTTGGTTTTACACAGCAGGTTAAAGATGGAAGAAAATAATAATCTTTACTGACCTGCATATTTGAGTTAACCCTATAGTTCTAGTCTAATACTCTGGAAAACTTCTCAAGTTAATCTCATTTCCTCATGCTCACAAAACTAAGAAGAAGTGATGCTCTAAACATAACAGAGATTTCTTCTTGCCTGTGGGATGGCTGGTTTGATAGGCCTAAACACATACAAAACACAAACGCAAGCACTCACACACACACACACACACACACACACACACACACACACACACACACACACACACACACACACACACACATAAAAGCAGTAAATTGGAGGTTGACAGAAATGGGAGGAGGTTGCAGGCAGGGAGTCTTTTAGAGATAGAGAGAGAGAGAGGAAAGGAGAGAGAAGAGATGAAGCTATCCATCATCCACCTGCCTCTGCCTCTGACACTGGGCGTCACACTACACATTGCAAATTATACACCGACTGCCAGAGTCACAGCCTGGGATCGCTCTCCCACTCTCTCTCTCTCTCTCTCTCTCTCTCTCTCTCTCTCTCTCTCTCTCTCTCTCTCTCTCTCTCTCTCTCTCTCTCTCTCTCTCTCTCTCTCTCTCTCTTTCTCTCTCTCTCTCTTTCTAACTGTCTTGTGTTCTTTCTTTCTTTCTCTCTACTCTGCCATATGCTTTCTTTTTCCTTCTGTGAAAATAAACAGATACAAACATACATTTAGAGATCAAAGCTATACACACATCATTCGTTGCCATGTGTTCTGCTCTACCTGTACGCAAATGTCCATGACAGATTGGAAAAAAGCCCACACCAGCACTGGAAAACACATTATGGACTCATGAGACACATGGTCCTCTGTTTACAGGTTTATGCAATTGAGGACAAGTCACTGGTTTTTAGAGAACTCTTTCTTCCATACAATCCAGTGACATTAACACCTAAACATCCAAGCTGTGTTTAACACCGGACAGTGACTCAAGCTGGAATAAACCACCACAATCCCGCTGAGGCCAACAATCACGTCAGTGTACATTTGCTGGGCCGTTTTGTATGTGAGAGTCTCAACCTAGTTTATGTTTATTTCCTAACCCATGAAAGGGTGTAAATGATATTTAGACTTTGTCATATCTACTTGTAAATGAACATAAGACATTTTTAAAGCCTCTATGTGAAGAGCAGTCAGTATGTCACTGTGGTGTTGGTGGGAATTAGTGAGCTCAGCCATGCAGCCTCTCTCTACAGGGAACGAGGTCAAATGCATTGCCTAAGGACGCCAGGACACAGGTAGCACTTTGCACACTTGGGATTTGATCTCTGGACCTCTGCAGTGTTTTACCGATGCAGCATTGTTCAGTTGTAGTGCAGAGCAGCATTCAGCTGTCAGTCGTACCTGGCACTCCTGGAGGGGTTTTGAGGAACTTGCCGTTGAAATGCTGAATCACCACATCACATTTCTCAGTGGACTCCATCCTAAGAGGCCGAGGTAGTGAGAGAGGGAAGAAATAGAGAGAGATATTTAGGAGATTTGTGAACATTTTAACTCTCAGAAATCTGGTCTTTAGATAATTTTTAGATAACACTCATCTCAAACTGCATATGAGTCCACCAATAATGACATGTATACTCTATATACTACTCTAGAAGAGTTAGATAATACAGTACATAGAATACAGAAAATTTTTGCTAAATTTAATATACCACAGCACTGTTGAAATCTGAATTCGGAGGTGTTGATTCATTTTCAGTACAGCAGCTCTGACAGTAATACTGGCTTCAAGGCAATTCTCCAGTTTATATTAACGCAATCCTTCAAATGATATATTTTTTTTACTTTAGTAACAACTAACTCAAAGAGACTTTTATGGAAAATACTCACATAATTTAAGTCTAACTACATAGATTATTTAACAGAGAAAAGAGAATGAGCTTTGTTATAGTTAGGCTTTCTGGGAAAAGAATGACCACTGTTTTGAGGATGCCCTGCAACATTAAATGAATCTGTAAGTGTATATAAGTGGACAAATAACATGATGAGTCATACTCTAATAACTTAACATTCGTAATTTCAACCTGCTTTGGAAACACAAAATATACCCTCACTGATTTCATCAAATCTTTAGAATATAAACAATTATTCTATATTGCACTGAAACCTCCTGGTGGTCCAGCGGCAGGATTCTGCGCTCTCATTGCCGTGGCCCGGGTTCGATTCCTAGGCAGGGCGCTAACCCAGCCACTGAAGAGTTCACTCTCAGTGCCGGTCCCAAGCCCGGGTTAAATGGGAGGCTTGCGTCAGGAAGGGCATCCGGCATAAAACCTGTGCCAAATCGAAACATGCGGACCAAATGATC
>JAUCMX010000003.1:14304879-14387379 GCA_033459395.1 Hemibagrus guttatus
TGTGTGTGTGTGTGTGTGTGTGTGTGTGAAATCCTGTCACGTATCAAGCCATGAGTTTGGACATGTGAGTTGACACACAGACTCCAGATCAAACATTTTGTCCAGTGGATCTGACATGTAGTGCACATGGGACTGATCAGAAATATCCATCAAACAACACACACACACACACACACACACACACACACACACACACACACACACACACACACACACACACCTTAGGTCTGTCAACATGTGTAAATCATAGCAAAAACCTTTTGACAAGTTGATTTGCACTTCAGTGTTTATAAAACAAAAGAAATAGAATATCGGTGTAGCAAAAAGCTGTAAAAAAAAGAAAAAAAGAAAAAAAAGGGGCACTTATTATTTACTAAGCAGCCATGTCTACACATCCTGGCAGTAGTAAAACCAGTAGGGCAATGTGGGTTAATGTTTGAAAATGATATCACGGGTTAGAAGAGTTAAACTGCCCTTGTCTTTGACACTGTCTGTGTGTGTTTGAAGAGATTTCAGTAAACATCTGTGAATGTCATAAGAGCGTGCACGTCAGCTGGACCTCTCTCTGGCCTGACCAGCCTGTCTGCTCTCATTTTAATCTTCATTAATCACTCACTGCACTTGGTATCACTGCTTCCTCCTAGTAAACACATCTACTTACAATGACAGAACATGTCCTTGAAGCAAACTTTAAAGCTACAAATAAATGGATTCGCTGTCCAAGTAATCTTGGGATATAATTTATGAATTTGTAATGACACTCTTATAAATACTTAATAATCCATAAACCTGTGCCTCGTCATAGAATCTGCAGCAGATGTGAGATCAAGGTCAGTTTGCTGGCTACAGATGGCATGATGCATCAGTGTGGTCTCAGTATTATGGAAAAATTGACATCACTTCTCATAACATATCAGACTCCAGAATTGGTTAAAATTAGGAACTGGGATAACAGCTTAATGTTTCTTCATAAAGTACAAAATCTGATGAATTTCTCCCACTAGCTGGATTTCTAATGAATTTTGCATGAGATGGAGTTGCCAGTGTAGAGGGGTAAACATTTTAGAGCAGGTGTGTCAAGAGGGGCCATTTGTCCAGTGTGTCCAAGCATGTTCGTCCACTCCAGAGCCATTCCTAGAGATAGAAGCAGTGTCCAAGTACATATTTCACACTGCCTAGTTCCCCTGAGAATAGAGAAAACCTCACCATGCCCAGCTATCTCCCACACTGCTCCATTCATCCCGCCTGGGTTACAACCGTCACTAACAACACACACAAGAAGCCCATGCTGAGCCCATTAGCCTGGGAGGGACTGCACGCTCTAGTTGGAGCGCTGCCTGGGGAGGCCAAGGCAGAGGATTTGGAACGAAACCTGGAGAGCCATACAAACATTACAGACACAATCAGTGGGGAAAAAGAGCTGATACAACCTATTAACTCCCATTATGGAAAAGTGTGAACATTTCCTGCCCTGACTGGGTGGTGTGCGGAGCCATCTCATTAAATGAGGCAGGCCTTTATACCACTCAGATTCAGATTTTCGAGGTTTAAAAGCACGATTCCTTTTACAAGTCTGGATATTTGTGTAATTAATGAGGTGTAATGGAATGGAAAATGTAAGGCTGTTCATGTAGTCTATGTGGGTGTAGCAATCGCTGCTTGTATACCAGGGTTACATTTCTGTATGAAAATTGGACTCTAATAATTACATTTAACATAATTTGATACAAATATAACACAACACGGTAACAAAAAAACAACACTTTTACCGATGTAGAGCAAGGCTGGACATTTGACACTACACTACAGATTAAACTACCTAAATATATTCATGATCCTAATCCAGTTACATCAGTGTTCAGACTGTGCTTAGCTAATATCAGGATTCTCTGGACAAAAGCTTGAGGCTAAAAATTCCAAGCTTTATCTCATTCCCGATATGAAATGAATGCAAACCATAGATCTGTCTCCTGATTACCATAGATTCTGCTTCCTTTTGAATGATGAGTCTGGGTTGCAGCACTCAGTCTCACATTACCGCATCCTCTGTCCTGCTTTTACAGCCACTGGTATAACAGCCAAAGTCGACCCTGCCTTCACTGCAAGCCCCACATGCCACTCATGATCACAGAAGATTTGTACGTATACAATACATACAACTTAACTTTCATTCTAGTGAGGCTTTTTTGCTATGGTGAAGCATTAGGGTGTTTTTTTTTCCTGACAGCTTTTTTTTTTTTTTTTGCCATTGAGAATAAACATCTATCTGTTAAATACAATCTCTCAAAGTGGATAAATGTTTATGTTGTGACATGGATTTCAAATATGTACTTACAAGACACCGGGTTGCATTTCTGCTCAATACAATGTTCATCATGTTTGGGTTGAATTGGTATGGTGAAGTATTCTGATTGTTTGTGCCCTCCGGTTGCTTGTTCTCATTTGTTCATTACAGAGCTGTAGTCTGCAGCGTGAGCATGTTTGAGTTGACTCATTTTAATAATGAATCTCCCAACACGTTATGAATTTGTTAACGCCTTAACTTTTCTTCAGCACTGAACAAGCGACCTGTTATGAAATTTTTAATGACGATTTTTCTTTTTTTCCACTCAATATCTGCTACTCATTGTCGTTCCTTTTGAATTAAAGGCATAATTTGCTAATATCAAAATCATATCCATCCTTGACATTTGCCTTTGACATGCCTCAAATTTATAGTGTTGTTTACATTCATAGAACAAATTAGGCAAGTGTAAGTTGTCCTGATGAATTAGATATCTCACTAATAGTTTTGCAAAGTTATTTCTTGCTCTTTTAGACTCTTTGCAGAAATATTTTAATCTACAGCCTAATAGAACTTTTAAAATTTCTATCTCTGTTTTTTATTCACTGCCAGTGACAAGGCTATTTATGTACGATTGCGTCTGTAAACATACTTATATCCGTGTCTGCTTATTATCCAGTGGCTGTTATGAAAGTTATGTATGAGACCCTGTGTCTTGTCTCTTGTGTGTTGGAACATTCCTGATCTACACTTAGGATTTTTTTCACTGCACTAGGCGTTAGAACATTTGACACCAGAAGCGATGAAACTGTCCATTTAAACAGGCTGGAAACCAGTACAGTATCCCAATTGTTGGTCTATAGTTTTTGTAAATTGCTCAAATATCAATAGGAACCAATAGAAATGGTACTTTGGGGGTGGGGATAGCAGCACTGTTCACTGATTACTCATCCCTACACACAGATAACTCAGTTTCCTTGGTGCTATGAAACTGTATGCTGTCATATGTAACATTATACTATTCAATTTCACCAACAGAAGAAATGTTAATGTAATTTCTTAATAAATGTACCAGCACTAACAACGTTTACAACTGAAATACTCCTATATTCTGGCTGACTACGTGGGCTGAGACTACACAGATGTTTTTCCTGCCTTGATTTAATCTGTGCGTTTGTTACATAGCTGCTGAAACTTAAAATATGTCAAGAAGCCATTTCATCACTACCGCCATTGCTGAAAAAGAAATTATATGAGCGTTTCTTTCATGGTAAACATAACAATGGTGACACTGCATGCTGAAATGATGAAGCAGTCCTTTTATGTCACTGCTAAAAAGCATGGCTGTTTCTGTTGTCTCACTACATGACAACTCTCCCCAAGTTGCTGAAAAATGAATTATAATTAAGCACAAGTTATCTTAGATCCCGTTTGGACCGGTTCTTGTTTTTCGAACTTGTGCTTTTCTTGCATGCATTGATTGTCACTATAGTTGGCAGACCATCTGCAAACTTCCACGTAACAGATATAAAAAAAGACACGCAGACAAGTATTTCTTCTTCTTGCACAGTTTTTGTTTGTTTCTGCAATAACTTGTTTCTGTAATAGCTTCTCTCTAACAGACGATGAGCCATTTTTATCGGGAAAGAAAAGCGCCACATGGTGTGAACATAAAGGTATATGGAATAAAGCTGAAAGCTGAGTGTGACCTCCACCCTCTTACCAAATCCCAGTCAAATTGGCCCTCTGTGGTTGAGTAACAGTCTCAGTCTCTGTTCACTAGTTAAGAAGGCAGTAAAAGACTTTACTGAAGCTATCGATTCCTTGTAAAGTGACAACTGCAACTTTAATTAGAGCTGCCATCAACAGCTGTTCTTTTATTCAGACTTAATCACCAATCCAGTGTCGTGTGTCTGTTTTAAATGCAGAAAAAGAACAGAATTAATGTTGCTTTGTGAAATGACAGGTGTGTCATGTACTGAAAAAGATGAAGATATGGCTTCCTAGTGCACCTGTCTATTGACTTAGAGAATGCACTGGGTGTGTGTGTGTGTGTGTTGGCAGGTGAGCTGTCACTGTAAGTGAGGATGTAAAGGTGCTGACATTTCAGTGGCTTCATTGCAAGCTCAGCTAAATCCAAAAATGGAAAGCACATTCATTTTTTTTTTAAACATGCTCGTTCTGGAGACTATATATGTCAGAGCTCTCTTCTGTTTCTACTTGCCTACCGAGCTCTCCTCATACTGTTCTTGCCAATTGGTCACCATAAAGATTAGCAACCCATGAACCACAAAACATGTGCATGACTGCAAGCTCAATCACACATTCTCTCAGGCTCTATTCTGTCTCTCTCTCTTTCTACTCTGATACACAAAACCCTGACCGTGTGGCGCTACTCTATATGGCACCCATCCATCACTATCATTTTGTAGCCATGTTTGTTGGGAGCCAAATGAATTTATGATGCATTACCTAGAGGTACAACTGACACTCTCTCTCTCTCTCTCTCTCTCTCTCTCTCTCTATATATATATATATATATATATATATATATATATATATATATATATTAATTGTTAGACTTCTATACTATATATAAATTATATGCTAATGTGAATTAAAAGTAAAATTAGCTTTCAATTCATACTTGGGAGACAAACCACAGGTGATTAAAGATTATTCATTTCACTACTGTTTTTCTTATTTAGTCTATCGAGATGCTTGAGGCATTATAAGTTTGTCAGTGAATATTTATTACTGCAAAATGTAATATGTCACTTTTTAAGACTTTTTAAGCTTGTAAATAGACCTAGATTAAATGTTACGTCTTGTGAATGTTTTTGTTTGTAGTTTGCATTAATGAACAACAATAAAGTTTAGTCACACACAAGTCAGGTTGATGTCAATACAACAGGGAAAATATCTAAAGCGACAGAAATATCTAAAGCGACAGAAATAGCAGCAGCAAAATAATTAAATCTTGCGGCATATAATAACGAAACGTAATATAAAAATATACCAAATAATGGCATATGATATGGTAAATATAATAGCAGAACCCGAAGGCATAAAAATGCAATTTGTCTAATGGCATGTTATTAAGTGCAGATAATTTTTTAGCAACTATTTTAAAACTTATAAAAGCTTTTGCATGAGGCATTTCACTTTTCAGAGTTGGGAAAAGACCCACGAATGAATAAAAACCAGGTGATAGTTAATGAAAAAAAAATAGTCTTCTGACTTGTATTGTACAGTATTGTACAGTGGTAAGACCTTCACATATTATAGGCTTCAGTATGAAACCTGACTTTCAAGAATTTTTTTTGAAAAAAAGCTAAAAAGCTAAAAGCTAAGTTAAAAGCTTAACCAGTGTAAGACTAAGAAGAGCTAATCTTCTCATTCGCAGGTACAGAACTGTTCAAGGTATGGATCATTTCCAAAAACTGCTTGTTCACTATGTTGGTCTAATTACGACGGAACAGAATAAAAATTAAAACCTAGAGGGCACACAGAGATGTAATTATTTTTTATAATAAGGTATACAAATGCAAACATTTTTAAAGAAATAATTGAAGCCATTAAAATTTGCCAGAGGGTCTGTAAAAACAGAAATAGTTCACTAAAATGAGAAAGAAAAAGCAGCAGAAACTAAACAATTCCCACACCAGATTTCTATGCAGGATTGTTCAAATTCATCGTTGAAATATCTCAACATGGTTAATTAAATGTTTGTATTTATTGTATTGCATGTGTTAGTATGTTTCAGTGAAAAGCAGGTTGTTATAAAGCTTTTTTTTTTTTTTTTTTTAATCTTTCAGAGGCTTACTTTGTCAGGCTTTTGGTATCTAGTGCTCTTTTAGTGCTCCTTATAGGGCTCCTCAGATCCAGATCATCATCGGAGGGATGAAAATACAATGAAAAGGACAAAACATAAAGGGAAGCTCGAAAGGGAAACTCGGAACTCGGAACTCGAAAGGGAAACTCGGAACTCGGAACTCGAAAGGGAAACTCGGGAGGGAAACTTGGGACTCGAAACAAAAACAAAGAGAAGGAGAGACTCCCGAGGAGAAAAAGGCAGATCCCGAAGCCCGAGCACAAAACAGAGACAGCACCAAAAGCCCACCCGAAAAGCCGGCCACATAACCTCTAACGCCGACTAACGACAATTAAAGATCCCAACCCCGAAACCGAGAAACAAAGAGACTTAAATACCCACACCCGAACGGGACACATGTGAAAGCAATACACTAATTGCACAGGCGCAGGGGCTTCCCGAGGATCTCTAGCGTCCAAAAACAAAACAGCCCAAAACCTGACATACTTAATGCTTTGTGGTCACCATATTTATAAAATACTACAGGAAATGAAGGTGGGAATGCTTCATAAACTTGATTTAAGTCAAGGCTCCTGAAAGCTTATTAATGAGCTGCATTTTCTTCTCTTATTAAACTCACCATGCTTGAAAGTGCTTGTCATCCTTTCTTGTTTATGTATAGGTGTTAAAATAATCAGGGAATATATCAGCGATATCAGCCCACAACAAACTAGTCTGAACATAAAGTCTTAGAGTCTGCAATCAGATCTCAGTACCAGCGAGATGCAGAGGTGTGGATGCTTTGACAACACAACATTATAATAAAAAGGGGAAAAAAGGTCTGTAAATTGAGGCAATCGATACTTTGGCACTGCGATTAACTTTCTTCAATGGTTTTGAAAAAGGCCAGAATTATTATTTTTATTGGTTTTATTTATTTTTCTTGGATTGGATGCAATGGATTGAGGTACACACACAACAAAAAAAGAAATATGTAGTCTCTTAAGTTTAAACAAGAATATAACGTATAGTTTACATTAAGCATTAAGTTTCTCAACAAAAATGTGATTCCGTTGCTTATACTAAACTAATTTAAACACATTTCTTATTGCTAGACTGAATTATGTAGAGAGTGATCAAGTATAACCTAAACCAATTACATTGTGAAAACTCAAGAGGATGTTGGTGCTGATGAGAACTATAACTATAGAGCTAAATTTAGGCAATTAGAACCTGCATGGCAGAATAGCCGAGTGGTAATTTGTCTCCTGTAAAAAAACAAACAAACACCAGCATCGTGCGTTTGATTCTCAGCTCAGGTGTGAGCTTGGTGTTTGAGTTTATTCAGGGCTTTGGAAGTATGTAATAATTTTGGATATACGAAATGTAATTGTGTTAATTGTACTCAAATCAGTCATGTGGAACTGATGGACATGACTGAATGAAATAAATTCAAGATTCAGATTTGTTTTCAGTGTATTTAATAAAAAAGCTTCAAAGCAAAAATCAAGACCACAACATTGTACCTTTCTAAACAGTGCACTAGATCATATTTTCTGTGGAAAATGCAGATATTTCTATTGAGTGTAGAATATATGACTATCATTGTTCACATCCCAGTGTAAACCATCAGCAGTTAGTAGTACATTGCTGACTAACGTCAGTCATATTTGAAAATTGTTCACTAGAAATAGACATTAGATGAAATAGATGAAGTGAAGTATAATTAGAAAATGTAAAAAATCATGTCTTTGCTGTGTTCACTGCACTCTTCCTGTAGCTTAGGCGGTAATTCTCTTCTTCTGACATGCATAGATTCAGAAAACAATCTTTAATAAACAGACTTGTTTCTTTGTGAGTTTGTCACAAAATTAGGATTTTCTCATTTTCTTGGTAGTGGGAAATATTTTATGACCCTTGCCTTTAATTTCTTACAGTCTGCTGAGGTAATGTGTACCATTCAGGTCAATAATTTCTGGAGAAAATTGTCCAGTTTAAGATGTTCTGCCACTAGATTCCTTATTTTGTTTCCAGGTTTCTGATTTGGGATCCAAAATGCATGTGTGTGTGTGTGTGTGTGTGTGTGTGTGTGTGTGGGTGTGTGTGTGTGATGTTCTTTTATGTGAACAGCTTACTCTACCTCACCACAAGCATTTCAGTGTGCATACTGTATGCCCTGGCATAATGTGCGAATGATAAATAAATGATAAATAAACTTGACATGACTTGACTTAAAGACCGGGAAATCAATGGTGGTTTTCAGTTCTAGATATAAAATTGCTAAAAATGTAGAAGGATTTCATTTTTAAATCTTGAAATTCTTCAAAACATTAAAGACAACTGTGGTCTCTATTCAAATCAATAAGTTCATTATAGTGTGCCTTTCTGATGGTCTGTTACCTGATCGTGTATCACCATAGCAATAGAAACACACTGGTCATCTGAGTTAGCAGCAAGCTAAGTTTAGCCCTTAAGCTCCTGTACACCAGTGCCAGTCCTGTCCTGGTTCCAAGCACAAGTTCACAAACTGTTTACTTAATATTGGAATCATAAGAAACATACAACATGTAAAAAAAATATGATTTTGTCAACCAGAAAAAAATGAGTAAATGAAGAAAACCGTATGTTTGTGCTTGTCTGTGGGATACATATCAGTAATGTTGAAGAAAAACAGAAGTATTGGTGTAGGATTTGACTGCTGGATGGTAAAGACACCAGCCAGACATACAAGCATCAATTTCACATCTATCTATCTATCTATCTATCTATCTATCTATCTATCTATCTATCTATCTATCTATCTATCTATCTATCTATCTATCTATCTATCTATCTATCTATCTATCCATCTATCTATCCATCTATCTATCCTGCACCTTAGTTTAGCTTCATGTTTGTCCGCGTTACCCTGTATTTCGTTATGTGTAGCACCTCTGGTCCAGGAGGAATGTTGTTTCATTTCACCATGTACTGCATCAGCTATATATGGTTGAAGTGACAATAAAGCTTCTTTGACTTTGACTTTTGATCTATCTATCTATCTATCTATCTATCTATCTATCTATCTATCTATCTATCTATCTATCTATCTATCTATCTATCTATCTATCTATCTATCTATCTATCTATCTATTTATCTATCTATCTACATTTATATTTAAAAATTATATTGCTGCAAGTATGATATCACATTATTCAGGACACTCTTGGCTTTCAGTGTGATACATTATTCTGTTAAACATTTTGAAGATAACGCCTTAAAATTTTACATCCTTATGAAGAAGCACTTCGAGCAAAGAGAGAAGAAATGGGTTTGATATCACCATTTACTTGGAAGATATATACATTTGTGTGAAAAAAAACCCTTGTAGTTTAACTGAAAACAGGAAAGAAAACTAGAAATTTTCAAATTTTACAAATTTACTTTCACATGAGCCCTTAACCACCACTTTGAGTGAGACATGATAAAGCAAATAATATGGCCCCTGGTAAAAAGACTTAATTTAATTAACAATCTCCATAATTTTACCAAAAATTGTATAATAAACAATTTTTTTTTCATTACGGCATTGTGGTTATCACTGACATTTTATTTTAAAAAATAGTTTCAGATAGTTTCAGATTTCAGTAAAATTTCAGTAAGGAGGATGCCCACATACTGTTCAACAGCATTATTTTAGCCTATTCTAAAATCCCACCTCTAAAGTCCAGAGATATGTGTACATAGCCTCGTAAATGCACTGTAGGTGTATTCACATAAGCATGATTAAAGAGAGTGTGTTTAGATGCTCAAGAGTGTGTATGGCTTTTTAAAAGAGACAGAGAGAACGATGCAGTTAGTCCAGGGTAATCCATCACCAAGCAGTGGTGGCAGACCATCCCGAGCAGTGCTGTCTGTCAGGAATATGGCATTGAATTAGGGCTACAAAGAGACACAGGCTGCTGCAAGAGCTGGAATCAATCACAGAATGACAAAACACAAATGCCCAAAACAACAGCCATGAGAAAGCTAGAGTGAGAAATAAGAAGAAACATGCCTGAACTGTAATTTCAAAGACACTTCCTTTCATTGCTTATGTTCTTATTCACAGCTTTGTCCATCATGCGCTTTATATAAAATGGTAATTTCATGATGACAGTATGACAGCATGACAAAATGTGCTGGAGTTGTTTTATGCTTAATTACTGCCAACATGTGCTTCTAGTAAGCATATGTACAGCTGTATGTGACCCGATACTGAACTATATTCACGGATGGATTAAACCGCTTCTCAGCAAAAGAGAAAGAGAGAGCGAGCGAGAGAGAGAGAGAGAGAGAGAGAGAGAAGAGAAGAGAAGAGAAGAAATCACTGTGACAGTTCTGGGTGAGGGAATGCAGCAGGGAGAGACTTGTGCGAACGGAGCAGCCAGCATTTTAAAAATGACACCCAAGGAGGCCTTTTATTTGACACATTGCAGAGAGACAGCAACAAAAAAGCAAAGCGGGTTTCAGAGATCAAAAAGTGAAATAAATTTCTAAGGCAAAGAAAAAACATCTAAAAGGATTACATTTGGAATTATGCAGCCGGCTGTACAAACACATACAAACCAATAGACAACTATGTGTATTACCACAAATCACACTTTGCCTGTGGGTGTTTGTGTGTGATCCCACTATGAGTACACTATTTGTAAATGCTTTGGTAGCTCACATATCTCAGCTTGTCATGTTATAAAATTATGGATGGATAAAAACTGTAATAAAGCTGGGAGTTTCTTAGAGCAATCGCTTTGCATTAATCTACTCTCAGGAGATACCTCTGTAGGTGTTTTTTGGTTGACAATAAAATGAACAATCCAAGAGAATGTTAACACAGTAGAGTCATATTTATGGCAATGTGCAGCAGCCTAGGGGAGTTTCCAGTGATCTCTTGGCTTGTACAGTGCTTCACTTTGATGTCACGCAGTCTTAAGTTGCTTTCATATATGCAGCGTTTAGTCTGTTGGAATCGAACCCTGGTGCTTCTGTCTTTGTTGCAGTTTGTTTAGTCAGGTGAAAACACTCCAGTTGTACTCAGATGCAGACAAAAATAACTAGTCTGAGACCGCCTGCGTTGTGTGATCTCACTCCGGTTCCAAATCTGGTACAAAATCTAGCACAGTTTGATTGCAGTGAGGGATGTGGTAGCTTAGTGGTTAAAGCATTGGACTAGTGATTAGGCGGTCATTTATTTTTATTTATTTTTATTTTATTTTATTTTTTATTTTTTCCATTTATGGCATTTGTCAGATACTCTTATCCAGTATCCTTATAAATGAATCAATACTGGTTCATTAGGACCAAGAATACTAAGGAAATTCTGTTGGGAGATAATATAGCAACAAATGAACAGACAACTTTTTTCAAGTGCTAGTTTAGAGTTCTTCAGAAAGAGGCAGATCTTTAGACATCATTTAAAGACAGCCAGTGAATCATCTGTTTGCACATCTAAGGGAAGTTCATTTTATGACCTAGGTGCCAGAACAGAGTATATTTACATAAACAATTATCCTTTTTCTATCACCTCATTACTGACCAATGAATGAATGAATGAATGCATTGCATGAGAATGTTTTAAATAGTTCACATGCCTCTTTTTTTTGTTCATTTAATAATGCATAGTGTGAAACTATACCAAACCCGGTGTCAAATGAACCAAAACTATCAATGTTGCTTTGACTCAGCAAACAGAATAATAGATCTGAACCTATCCCTAAACGGAGTGCTTTTGCATATACAGCAGTGAGTCTGTTTAATTAAACCCTGCATTTACCTTGCAGTGCGTTAACAGTGTGGTTCATTTAAGCAGATGTGAACACTGAGTGTGGCCCAAAACAACCGGTCCAACAGAGAGAGGTGGTCTCTGACTGTTTCCAAGTGAATTCACTTTGACTGCAGTGAGAATGCAATTCAACCCTGAATCAGCCCAACTACAGGAAATGAACCAACACATTTTTTTTTTTAATATATTTTATTTTAAAGATGTGTGCTTAACTGATGTGTGAGCTTCAACAGATGTGTAGTACTGCGGCATATCTGGAAGGAAGGGGCAAAAAAGAAAAGAACAGCTAGCTACAATTCACAAAGTGTTTTTTTTTTTTTAAGATCAAATTAAATAGCAAATATACTAAAAGTACCAATTTCACCATGATTCTGAGCCAGAAAATGGACAAATAGGTGAAAAAATCACTATAAATGACATCAGCCTAGAGGCCCTGGCAAAATATGAACTTCTTTGATTCCTGATTTATCATCTTCACAAGTCACTCGACTGTAAGGGCAAAAAAAGTTTATACCTGGGCCTATCCAGCACCCCAAAAAGACCTCACTCTATGATTCGTTTAAAGGTTCTGCTATAGCTCTTCAGAGGCCATACAGCTAGTGAACCTGTCACCACCATTCTGAATCACAGCCTTTGTAGCAGACACACACACACACACACACACACACACACACACACACACACACACACACACACACACACACACACACACACACACACACACACACACACACACATATACACACACAGCTGTCCTGGGCTTGTGATCAGGGCTAATGGGAGTCACTTGTGGCTTGGTGTAATTGGGTAGGAATGTAGACTGGGGCACTGGGTGACAAGGCTTTTCCATGACACAGAACTCGTTGGAGAGAACAGCAGCAGCAGAAGCAGCAACAAAGTATAAACCAGACAAATATGAACATAACACACTTTCTACAGATCTTCCTTATCTTCTCCATAAGTGAAACAGCACAGAGTTTGGCTGGACATCCAGTTCCAAGGCTGCTTCACAAATAACGCAAGGCTTTGGCAGCCTCCGTCTGAGAAATGGA
Source organism: Hemibagrus guttatus (assembly GCA_033459395.1). Taxonomy (NCBI): domain Eukaryota; kingdom Metazoa; phylum Chordata; class Actinopteri; order Siluriformes; family Bagridae; genus Hemibagrus; species Hemibagrus guttatus. The sequence goes on from JAUCMX010000003.1 coordinate 14,317,831, forward strand.
GAACATCCCAGTGACTGAAAAGCCTCTGGCACAGTCGCAGTGAGGTCATGACCCTCTGAAGAGCTGTTCAGCACAGGAAACAGGAACTGGACAATGATAAGAACAAATCTCACAATCTAGAGCATTTTCTTAGGCTTGAATAAGAGACTCTATTTAGTTTAACAGATAGCAGTTGCCTCAAAGTGAAACCGAAAAGTTTTGCTTCATGCATCTAGTGTTAAACTAAAGACAGCCTACTTCGAAAAACATATGTTTAAAATATTAAGCCCATGCTAGATGCTGCTTCAGAACCTTCTTTCCATTTAACTCTTACATAAACAATATAACAGAGACCTGCCCCTGCTCTTTAGTAACATGACAGCATGGCACTTTGAGTGAGCTTTTGAAGTACTACATGTTCCTATAAAAATGACATCCTTAGTGCAAACATGTGCTGGTTTATGTGTATGTAAACTACTGTTAAAACATCAGATGAAAATGTTATATTGCATCTCTGACAGGTTTATGTAGCAATTTATCAAATAAAGCCAGCTCTGGAACACTTGAACAATTTTACTTTTCTTCTTGTCTAACTAACAGTGGAAAGTAGATGGAAATGCAATGCTTCCTGCAACTATGGTAACTAGCGGATGGGATTTAAAAATGGCTTGAATTTCAGAAACTAGGAACAACAAAAGTGTTTATCCTATTGTCAGGAAATTGTGAGTAAGAATCCTGACGAAGCCACAGCCATGAGTCCAAGAAAACAAAATTGGCCATTTGCAAATGATCAAAACTGGTCTAAAATGGGATACAAATAATAAATATTTTAGCAACTAAGCTGGAAGAACTTTATTCTTTCGACTTTGATCTCAGGTAGAGAAAGAGACAGCAAATAGTGAATCTGCTTGCCAATGCGGTGAGGTGCTCCAGGAAAGGACAGGGCACAAGTGAAAAGGGGTGGTGGTGGTGGTGGTGGTGGTGGTGGTGGTGGTGGTGGGGTCTATGAAACACCTGACCAGGGGCAGAGACTTGGGCTGGCCAGCACACTAAATGATTCATACTGTCTAGGTAAGAGAGCAGAGGCTGTCTCTTTGTCTCCAGGTCTCTGTCTCTGCCAGTGTCTGCAGGTAGCCTTGTTATGCTAATGTCTGGCGAAGCTCTTTGAAGCCACACTCGTCTTGGAGATGGCTGATGAGAGGCCCTTTTTATGCCTTTCCAGAGGGACTCATTAGCAGAAAGGGGGAGGGGGGAGTGATGCTGGGAGAAATGGAATGATGGTATGGCAGGAAAGAGAGAGAATGAAGAGATGAGAAAAGGACAAGGGGAGCTTAGCAGGCCCGAGCTTCCTCCCTCTGTATATGTGGACAGATTATTATCATGCAGGATATTGGCAGACATACAGGCCAAGTCAAAGATGTCTATTTCTCTACGCACAGTGAGATGCTCCACTGACGCCAGTTCCAGTGCTGGAATGAAACGTGATTCTTTACTTGTGCTCCCAAAAACAGCAATGTTACAGAATACTCACAAGACCAAGCCCAGTAAATGCTGCCAATGCTCCACAGAGTTGCATGTATTTATATTTGACAAGGTCACTCGAGGTAACTTAAACTGTATGCTAAATCCAAGAACGTTGGAGTCTCAAAGCGCATTTTCCTTCTTAATAAAGGTTAGCAGAGATTTCAGATATTGGTAAATAGTTTAGAAAAAAATGACTGAAGTTGAGGGAAATCAAGAAGTAGCTTTATATCAGGAATGTGCAGAAAAGTGAGAGATGGAATGAGCAGACACAGAGAGTGAGGCGATATCTGGGTGAATTCGCTTCAGCCTTGAGTTGCTTTAATATCAAACTCAGGCCAAAAGGAATGCAGCATCAGTCCCACACCATCTCTGCCTTCCTGTCTTCCAGTGGGGCTAGATTTTTCATTAAATAAATGCAATAACCAACGATCCTAGTGGATTATCACTGAAAAAAGCATTTTTTGTGTGTGATATGAGAGCAAAAATGAAAAATGAACCTTTTTTAGTGGGGAAAGCAAAAGAGAGAGGGAAGAGAGAGAAAAAAAGGCAACAGTAATGCTGTGAATGTATTTCAAGCAAATGGCAGCTGGTGTCTGGTTAGACATTCCTGTTGGGGTTGAAGTTAATAAGAGAAACTTAATAATAAAAGCGATGGAGTGCTGGTGCAGTCAGCTGAGAAGAGTTCATGAGAAAAAAATTGCTGTAGAGCAGAGGGACACTTACATAAACATTGCATTCTGGACTGGAGCAGTGTAGTGGTAGTGAAGAGAGCAATGCATCCCATGGTAACCAGAGAGGATGATTCAAATACCCTTGGGCCATGTACAAAATGTGTGTGTGTGTGTGTGTGTGTGTGTGTGTGTGTGTGTGTGTGTGTGTGTGTGTGTGTGTGTGTGTAGGCTACACAGCTGTCTGAAGAATCTCAAACATCCTGTTAGCTTTACCTCAGTTGCTCTGGGTTAAAAAACTTGTAAAACCTATCATTTATAATAGACGTTTAAATGCAATCAAAGCACATATGGATATTGATCTGATATTGAGCAAAGGATGGCGCTCTTTACTTGTATGCAAACATTTAAAGACCCTTGAAGCACACATTTCCCAGTGCAATCATTAAACAATGTTAAATTCCAAATACATACAAAGAGCTCAGGAGGAATATTCGTCCATGCACGGGGATCTCCACTTGTTCTGCTTCATATTCATCAACTCCTTTTTTATAGTCTCAGATGAAAAGCCTTAAAAATAGATTTGTTTGGTATTTGGAGATGCATGTGTATATGTCTATGTGTGTGTGTGTTAAAGGGTCACTCCATGCTAGTTCTTCAGTCTGATTGATGACTTTATCCGATAGATGATGCTTGGCACAAGGATAAACTGTTGCCATGGTTATTTCCGAGAGGGAAGCAGAAGGATTGACCCCTTGGGAGAGAGATGACTCTTACCTGTTCAGTAGCAAGTCAATCATAGAAAAAAAAGAAGGGACAGGGAGAAAGTCTTGATAATCTGTCATTTATTGTACAACCCTGCCTCCAAACAACATCCCAGTGGTCCTCACACAGCTTGTTAAAATGAGCTCTTGTTGTGGTGTGTAAGACCAACAGTTTATAAAGCCAGGTTAACAGTAGGTCAAAAGTTCAACACCAGATTTAATGTTTTTTTCATGATCCTAAAAGCAATTAAAAACATCATTAACATTAATTCACAACTAATAACTAATTGTTTTATATTTGTAATGCAGACTGAGTAATATTTGTAACAGTCTAATTGTTCTCTTAATCCATTGTCTCAACTCAAGCTCTAGAAAGGGGTTTATAAAAATGCCTGATGGTTTTAAGCCAATATTTTATTAAGAAACATATGAGTATTAAACAATTATTGGTACATAACACTAAATATAGCAACAATACACTATGCATATTACAATACTAATACAGTACCAATAAGCATATTAAAAGACTAAATAAAGCAGTAATACAGTACCAATGAGCATATTCATTCATTGTCTACTGCTTATCCGAACTATTCTCGGGTCACGGGGAGCCTGTGCCTATCTCAGGCGTCATTGGGCATCAAGGCAGGATACACCCTGGACGGAGTGCCAACCCATCGCAGGGCACACACACTCTCATTCACACACTACGGACAATTTAGAGATGCCAATCAACCTACCATGCATGTCTTTGGGGGAGGAAACCGGAGTACCCGGAGGAAACCCCTGAGGCACGGGGAGAACATGCAAACTCCACACACACGGCGGAGGCGGGAATCGAACCCCCAACCCTGGAGGTGTGAGGCCTAAGCCACTAAGCCACCATGCCCCCCTCTAATGAGCATATTGGTACACTAAAGTACTAGTACTTTAGTGTACAGTACTAGTACACTTCTAATGAGCATATTCAAACACTAATTAAAGAACTAATACAATAAGCATATTAGAATACTAAATAAAGCACCATTATACTACTAATAATCATATTTGGACACTGAATAAAGCACTAATACTCTTCTAATGAGCATATCAGAACACTAATTCAAGAACTAATATACTAAGCATATTAGAAGATTAAATAAAGCACTAACACACTAAGCATATTAGGACACTTAATAAAGTATTAATACATAGCATATTGCAACACTAAGTAGAGTACTAATACACTTTTAATGAGCATATTAGAACACTAATTAAAGAACTAATACACTAAGCATATTTGAAGACTAAATAAAGCACCAATAAACTACTAATGAGGATATTAGAATACTAAATGAAGCATTAATATACTACTGATAATCATATTAGGACATTAAATAGAGCACTAACACACTAAGCATATTAGGACACTTAATAAAGTATTAATACATAGCATATTGCAACACTAAGTAGAGTACTAATACACTTTTAATGAGCATATTAGAACACTAATTAAAGAACTAATACACTAAGCATATTTGAAGACTAAATAAAGCACCAATAAACTACTAATGAGGATATTAGAATACTAAATGAAGCATTAATATACTACTGATAATCATATTAGGACATTAAATAGAGCACTAATACACTAAGCATATTAGGACACTTAATAAAGTGCTAATGCACTTCTGATGAGCATATTAGAACGCTAAATACAGTACTAATATATGTTTAATGAGCATATTAGAACACTATATGAAGCAATAATATGCTGCTAATAAGCATATAATAACACTAACTAACTCCTCCCCCAGTTTAGACATATGTTGTAGGCTGACTGGCATCTCTAAATAGTCTGTAGTGTGTGAATGGGTGTGTGGGTGTGTGTATGATTATGCCCTGTGAAGGGTTGACCCCATCCAGGGTGTCCCAAACATTGTACCCTTGGAAACTATGATAATAATAGTAGTAAGGTTCCCTGTGACTCTGTGAAGGTTAAGGGTACAGAAATTGGATGGATAGATAGATGTCTAAAACTCTAACTAAAGCAATAAAAAGATAATAAAATTCCACTAATGTTTTCACTACTTATATGAACAATTATTAGCTATTGAGACAGACAGAAATACTGTGGTTTTTCACATGCGGTTTTTCATTCTTATTCAAAATGATTTATTCTTAAAAAGCCCAAATAATCTCAACTCCACGGGTATGAGCATTTTATTTATCTTCCACTTTTAACAATAGACATTGTCAGAAAGCAGCTTTACAGAAATCCAGATGTAGATTTATATTTAGATGCCTAATAAACAATCCAGATGCAACAGTGACAATGAAAAATTCCCTGAGACACATAAAGGAAGTAACCTTGAGAGGAACCAGATTCAAAATGTAATCCATTCTCATCTGGGTGAAACCGGATAGTGTGATTATAAATCATTACTCTTCAACAACTACTATAAAGTCAAGCATCCCTAAGTGCATTTAAAGGATGTTCAGGATGAGCACCATAGTCTTTAAGATTATACAGACATTCTTAGGTACAGCATCGAGGTGAAATTAACCACTGAAGAACGAGTGAGACTAAATCATAAACGTTTTTTGTAAAGTTTTATTGTGATCGTGTTGGACCATCCACAGCAGCAGGCAGTGAGGCACAATTCAGAAAGCTCCAAGACGAGGTAGAGATTTTTTTAACAGTATCGGTATATATTATAATAACATATGTCCTGAAAGTACAACTCTCCCTCCATACATGCTCTAAAAAACTCAAGATGTATATTAATTTCCCTCCATCATTTGTACTCTACTTGCAGCAGGCCTATCAATATGAGCATGGGAAGATTCAAAACACCATGCAGTTGGGATGACTAAATCTCAATAAATAATCTTGTTTGCTGTTTTCATAATGTTCCCACTGAAGGGGCCATTATGTGGTCCACAGTGGAAACTCACATGAACAATGCTCAATTTAGCAGTCACTCCTCTGCACATTCATAAGTATAGTCCTTGTATAATATAAACAAAGCTTTGACATAGTAATCTATATGTGTAGATGCTGAGATAAACTCATTAGATATCTGTAGTCTCTCTGTCTCTGTCTCTGTCTCTGTCTCTGTCTCTCTCTCTCTCTCTCTCTCTCTCTCTCTCTCTCTCTCTCTCAGCAGGAAAGCTATCAACCTGGTGGCACAAGGTTATTTAGAAGTTCTTTGGAGAGGGCGAGTTGGGCGAGTCAGCGAAAAGCATGCAGCAGCGCCACTAAATAGGCTCGGATCACCAATGAATTCAGGCTCATTAGCATCCAGGCCTCCCTCACAACCAGCTGCCTGAGCAAGGACAACACATGCAAATCCAATCCAGACACACAGACACACACACACACACAAGAGAAAAACACCTCCACTCATCAGCAGGAACATGTGAGCACACATACAAATGCATACACACGTAAATACACAGCACGCATTTCAAATGACACATACATGATACGTATGCTCTGTATCGCCTCATACTGCTCACGTTTCTTTTCCTCATATGCATGCCTGCACACACAAATACACACTGATGTGATGGTGGAGGTCAGAGCTCTCTCAGCTGGTGTTCTGCGGGTGGTATGTGAGGCTGTCAGGTCAGAGCAGAAGTCTGCAGGCTCATCTGCTCCAGCCTTATTCGTGCCTTATTTATTCTAATCAGTGACAGACAGCTGAAGCGGAGTCATTAACACACTTTTATTCTAATGGATGCAGAGGAGCAGTTAGTCGGCATCCTAATGGGTGGTGTGTGTGACAGCGTGGCACGCCAATGGGCCAGCAGGGACTCGTGTGTGTCAACTCTGTCTCACTATCAAGGCCACCATCAGAAGTCATAAATGTTAATGCATTCTTCTGCAGATTGACACACATGAGTGCTCTTGTGCAAGTGTGCGCTTGTGCGTGCATACACACACACACACACACACACACACACACACACACACACACACACACACACACACAGTAATCAAGATCTGTTAGATGTGAGGAAAATGGGGGTCAGAAAGTGAGGATGGAGAGGATAAAGAAGGAAACAGATGAAGAGCACAGTGTGAGAGAAGTAGGATGACAGAGGAGAGAGATAGATAGATAGAGAGAAAGAGAGAGAGAGAGAGAGAGAGAGAGAGAGAGAGAGAGAAGAATGAAAGGTTACAGCTGTTGATTTGTGCTCTCTGCTGAGACACTTGGGCCGCTGCTGTCCTCAAACTTTGATCAATGGCTTCTGCCTTTGCCTGTAAATCTCCTCTACACCGTGCAATCAGGGAAGCAGACGGGGCACAATCACGACGCCTTGGAAAATACAACCTCCTCCTCACGCTGTCACACATGCTAGCAGTCCCCTACATCGAAAAATAGTCACCTACTGTAATATAGAGGAAACTGTAATAACCTCCCCAGGAAACTTTTTAATAGGTAAATACAAGAATTGTTGCATTTTTGCTAGTTATATATGGAGAAAAATACACAATTGCTGCAGGTGTTATGAGTGTTCTCGTACTGAAGCTTTATTTTTGATGCTTATTGTACATAGCAGTGCTGCTCTCAGGCCTGATTAGACACTAGATTGAACTACTATTCCTCTCAGGCTCTATCACACTTAGACACACACACACTCTTACTTCCTCTTGTGTTTCCAAAAACTCACGACATGAGTGTGATGATATTTTTCAGTTATTCTGTCCCTTTCCTTTTTATACACACACACTTAACCATCCACACACACACACACACCCTACTTTAAGGCTTATCTGTCATGACCTCGGATTTACAGGCAATAGAAAATGATAAAGGATATGAAGGACAGGCTGAGAGGTAGTGATGGATCACATTGCTACTGAACCATGTCTCCAAGCTCCGCAGCCACACACTGACATTCATATGCACATCCACTGGTCAAAGAAACGTCCTAAATTCTAAACCTGAGAAATTCATATGAATTCGAAGAACGTATGCAATGTGGTTGGATTGCATGAGATTTTATATGGAGAAAGTTGCAGAGAAAATAAGAAAAATGCAAGACCATCCAGATGCTTTCATATGTTTTCATTACAAATAAGCCATTAATTATGAGAGAAATATTGAAAACATTAACGTTTAGTCTGCCTTCAATACAATACAGATTAGTATCAAACCCAAGCAATATACACAACGTGAATGTAATATGCCAAAGTGTGGCAGGTTGCTGTATTTAATTTGTTCCCTGATTGCCAAACAGACTGAAACATAAGAAACACTCTAATGAGAAATTTCTAACTGAGTGCCCACACAGGACAGAAACCCCATTCTAATGGGACCAAAGCATGAAATATTCTGCAACTTATAAACACTTTCTGTTTTAATAACTCTTACCCACTCCATTGTGTGGGTACATTAGTGTTCTGATGTAATGTTGATCAAAGAGCCAAAATGACATAGTGTTCTACCCTTCCACTATAAACACACACTATCAATTCCTATGTGATTACGCTCTAGGAGTTCAGTGGTGAGCTCATGTGGAGTGTAACACCAGCAGCCTTACCCAAGACCTTGCTGGAAGGTCTGGGGCGGCCATTAGCCTGGAGAAAGTTAATGCTAAGCCAGCACGGCAGTGAGCTCATGTAGGTTCTGCTGCCAGAGGACCACCGCCGTCTTTAGTAATGTCTACAAATGTCTACAAGTGCTGGCACAGGAACAAAACAATGTAGAACAAGTGCTACAGTCCCAATAAGGATGTGGAAGAGTATGTGAAATGTATCTGTACTGACTGTTTCAATACTGAGTTAAGTATAAGGCATAATATTACTATTATTACTACTACTATTTCTAGCACCATGACTACCAATGCTACTACCATTATATACTACTACTGTTGCTACGACTACTACAGTAACTACTAATACTACCATCACCACTGCTACTATTACTACTACTTATACTACTATTACTCTTTTACTTTTATTATTATTACTGAAATTATCACTAGCACCATAACTACTGCTACTATTGTCCATTTATTACCACCACCAAAACTACTACTGCAAATGCTATTTATTACCAACACATCCACAACCACCACTACTACTACTACTACTACTACTACTAATATAGCCACTTATAGAGCTGCCACAGATTCCTGCACAATCTACAGATGCCAGATGCTTGATGCTTGATGCAGTCTGGGAAACTTGAAGTTTAGAGTAATACCTTTTTTCTCAAACCACACCTAAGCAATGTGTGCAGTTCTGCAAGATGCATTATCCTGCTTCAAAAGCCCCCTATTACTGGGGAATACCATTGCCATGGAGGGGTGTACCTGGTCTGCAATGACGTTCAGGTAGGTGGACGGTGTCAGACTGATGTCCAGATGAATGGCCAGAATCTGGGTTTCCCAGCAGAGCATTGACCAGAGCATCACACTCTGTCCACTTGTCTTTTTCGAACAGTGCAACCTGGTGCTATTATTTCCCCAGGTAGATGTGGCACACATACAAGGGCTGTCCATGTGATGTGAAAATCATGGGACTAGGTGGCCTTCTTCCATAGCTCCAAGGTTCAGTTGTGATTATTGTGTGCCCATTGTAGGCTCTTACAGCAGTGGACAGGGGTTAGCATGGATGTTCTAATCAGCCCTTCTGTCTGTTTGGACAAAATGGGATATCATTTCCTCATGCTTCATTGAGACCTATGCTACATTCACACATACATCGCTCACAGCAACCAGAGATTATTCATTTTCAATGAGATCTGGCAACTTTTGGTGACATGAGAGACAACATCTGCTGGTGACTAGATGTGGGTGTGTCCAGTGCAAATATGCAATGAGTGATGTGGTCATAAGAACAGTAGAGTGCATGTGATCGGTGCCAAACAGCACACACTGCTTCCTCTTCATCTCATATTATATGATGCATATATACACTAGTGAATATTATATACAAAACCCTCTAGAATGTGTTATTTTAGCAGCAAAAAAATGATTTAGAATGCTAGTTGTGAGAAACATTATTACCATGACAACCAGTAGTAGGAACACCTAATGGCGACTTCATAGTACAGCAACTGGGGACTTGCAGTGATAAAATCCATGCATGTGTGAACACAGAATTAGGCATCCAATAGTCCAAATAGGCCACTCGGGTCTTCACGTCTTAACCATTTGTCCCCATATCCAAAATGTTCACTATGAGAACTGTCTGTTCACTTACCATCTACTACATGCCATTATGAGATGTGATTATGCTGTATCTGTGAGCAGTCGTATGGTCTTGGCTCATCAGTACATATAAATACTATATACAGAAATCTATACAAGAGTTATAGAATAAAGTAGTAGTGCAAGCTTATTACTTATGCACTAATGTAATGTCCTTGATGAGTATATAAATACATTAAAAGTACCATTCATCATACATCAGATCATTTTTATTCTGTGTAATCAGTGCTTTTCTCATAATGCTACATCTGCCTCCCTTTCCTTTGATAAACTCAAGGTAGTACTTTTGTCAGTATATCCTCCTCCCATTCCTCAAACAACTATATTCTGGCAGACACGGAGCAGAGATTGTCATGGCTGTATATCCTGCACTCTCCATATCAAAGTGTGGGTCAGTCAGTGGAGCTGTAACCTGCAGAGGATGGGTTGGGAGCTATTTCCTGCACACTTCATCCCAAACACCATTCATCAGCCTGTCCATCAGTCATGACCTTGTATCTCCAGGCATCAGTGAGCTGTCTGTGTTTGGATCAAACATGACTGCCGCCCTTGTGTTGTTTCTGGGTGCACAGAGGAGGATGGAGCCGAGAGATCAAATGCTAGCTGAAGCATTAATCACAAGCTGCTGGCTTTCCTGCTGTTGACTTTTTGATCTGATGTGGGAAACACCCATTTCTGAATTGTATAAGAAAAAAAAAGGATGTTTTGTCTTCAATATATTTTGCATGTAAACTTCAGTGTATTTAATGCAGCATGTAGCATCAATCCTGTGGACATGTTTGGAGAAAGAAAAGTGTTTTGGGAGGTGATGTGAGAGAGAGCTAAGATACTTCATTTGTCTTTGTTTAGTGCCAGACGGTCTTTGTAGCCAATCGATGTGCCTTGTACTCAGGAATCAGCTGTAGAGCTGCAGCATGCCTGGTAAAGACTGGGGAGTAAGAGCGGAGCGTGAGAAATGCCTTACTAGCACACACACACACGCACATACACACACACGCCTCAGAGTTAGTTCATCAAAGCTGTTCTTTGCAGTTCTCCCAGCAGTTTGACCCAGCCCTTGTTCAGGATACAGGAAGTGGGGAGAGTTTAACTGTGTGATGGGCTGGACTCTTCCAGACTGTTCCACAACTCTCCGCTTTCACTCTCTTTCGTTCAGCCTGAGAGAACATGCTGTTCCGCCAGCAGCAGCTGTTTCCACAATGCAATCCCATGTGAAGTGATAACCACTTACCATCTCTCTCTCTCTCTCTCTCTCTCTCTCTCTCTCTCTCTCTCTCTCTCTCTCTCCCCCAGTGTGTCTGTCATGAGCTCACATTCACTTATCCTTCTGTCATTTCAAAGAAACTCTGACTTAAAAGGATGTGAAATGTTTTCCAAAGAATACTACCAATTTAATACTTGTATGTCAGTTGTAAGGATAAAGCCAATGATAATGTGAAAACCTGAAAACTTGTGAGACATACTGTACATATCTATGTATTTATTCACATTGAATAAATACATTTTTAATTAAAAAAATTACCCCCACCCACAAATATACTGAATGTCTAACACATAGAACTATTTCAATATGCTTAATAACATATATTACAAGATTAGCAAATAACTGTTACTATTAAATGACAAATAACACATTGTGTGATCAGTGCTGTTTGTTGAAAGGTGTTTCACCATCTGAGTTCTATACATGAAAATGAAACGCCAGTCTGATCAGAAAGAACATTAATTTAGCTATGTGTAGTTGTTTGTATTAGCTAAGGATATGCTACTATATATTAAACATTAAGCTACATTCAAGGCCACTACTGACTACACAGTGAAAAATATCAGCCTATGTTTGATGAATGATGGACTAAACTACTTTAGGCGAGAAACACGTGTGTAAAAAAAAAAATCTTAACCCTTAATATTCTTGTTAGGATTCCTGTTAAATCATTCAAGTTGTTCAAGCTAGTAATTAAGTTAGACAGATAAAAAAGTTCACCTTTTGTTAAGAAAGATCATGATAGTCTATTAGAGGTGTTACAGGAGTGATTTTTGTGTTCAGTGTCATTCAAACACAAATGATTTTGAATTAGATATTTCAGACCGTACTGACAAAAAAAGTGAGTCATTTCAGTGAAAAGAAGATGCAATGGTCACTATTAAGGTACATCTTTTAGTCCACTTTTATTCTCTTTCTTTTAACATTACTGTGACTGGTTATACAGATACAGAAATAATATACAGAGTATTATACAGAAATATTGTGTGCTTATACCAGCAAGAGAATTAATTCAAGGTCATCAGACTCTATCAGTTATTAAGCAATGTGAACTCATTCAAAGCAAACTTGTCAAGCCATTCAAGCCTACCTGTGAGAGTGGGTATATAAACGTAAACACCTGGGGAAAAAGTTCTGCAGTTTTTTGACTCTCTTACTGTGTATTTTGAAAGAAATTTTGCTTTTTTACTTGACGATTTGCTGCTGAATCTGAAACCCACTGACATGTTAGAACAGCTCATCTCAATGGACTTAAAGCAGGTGGTGATTTCCCTGAAATTAACAATATAAACTAACTCTGTGGGAAGAAATGGAGTCATACAGAGTGCTACAAAAGCTACTCGAACAACATGTTCCTGATTGTCTCTTTTGTTCTAGCTATGCTGGGATTAAATGCATCTGTGGAAGGGATTTCTTCACTAATGACCATTAAATGGCCATGCTTGGGAATACAATATGTGCAGCACAGAGTTCATCAAATGAGAGGGTTTAAATCACACTAAACTGTTCAGGGAAGGACTTCTGTTTTGATATGGGTAAGAAAAAAAGCATTTCTGGAAGCAAGCAAGAAATGGTGAGTCCAGTGCCTTTAATAATTGTTTGAAACTGGTTCTTTATTTAATCTAGAAAACTAAAGCAGCAAGTACTGTAAAATCTTTGCAGAGTTAGCGTGGCTGAGTTCCTTTCCTATTCTCTATTTTATGAACCATAAATTGTCATTTAATGGGCGGTCATGTCACCATGATGTGTTTCTCGAGCACTCGTTATAGTGGTGTCTGAATTTAGACCATTGTCTCCTTCACTGGCCATATACTGTTTAGTACTCTATACAGAAGAGACTATATAGTTAACTGTGAATGAATGAGTGATGGAGCATTTTCAGACACAGCACCTCCCCAGCTCTTACCACACCAGCATATGGATGGCTTGATAATTACCTCATGAGTTGGATCAGGTGTGTTGGCAGTTAGAAAACATAAATCTCTGCAGGGCAACAGGGTTCCAGGAGTAGAGTTGCCCAGCTCATAGATGGGTGATAGATACTTGGCAAGCCTAAAGGAGTGGGAAATGCAGGCTTGGCTGCCAACTACATGTAAGCAATGCCTATGGATTCTTTTTCATGCCATACAGACTTTCTGGCAGATTTGTTGGGTACTTTTAGGACTGTCAGTTAACTGCTAATACCCAACGCATGACGTAAAGGAAAAATCAACCCTGAACATCTTGTATCTTGTTTATTAAAGGAACATGCGATTTGCAGTGGTATACATAACTTGTTTTATAATTAATTTATGAGTTGGCTTATTTTTTGATTGCATCAATATGTTGCTCTATTTTCTCTATGGGTAATGGTTTCCCACTATTTCTGATAGTAGTGCCAGTTGGAATTTGCACTTGCTTCATCTTTACCGAAATACAAGCAATGCAGCAGTGCTTTAGCATTTACAGCTCTCCCAGTCAAGTTCCAACGCTTCAATTTAACACCAGAATTGCCAAGCACTTCACAAACATTTCAATATAAACATATTTAGTCTTTTCATTTAATTGCCCTTTCTTAACTGTGGCTTAACTGTCTAAAAACTTTGCTTCTCTGCTAAAGAACCATGTAATAAGTCCACAAATATGGCCAGATTCTACATGAAGAGCTTCTCTGTCTCCCAGATGTGTACAGCCTTCATATGAGTGCCAACTACCCACGCTAACTGGCTGTGTGTTTTACGCTGTCTGCCAAGACCTAGTGGGTATGCTGGGGTGTGGGTGAAAATTAGTATAGGGTTAGTTGAGACACCCTGAAGTGTCTGAGCCATGGGAGAGCTCATGGATGACAGGGCTGTTATGAACTGAGACTTAAATATGAGATTGAGGGTGAAATGACATAGTGAAGATGACGAGATGAGTCACAGTGACGCTCTCACTATCTCTCTCTCTCATATTTGAAATGTGATATTCGTGATATTGGATTCTCCTGCTAACAGTTGGATGGAAATATATGGCAGTCTGCTCAGTGGTGTAGCGCTCTTGATTGAGTTCTAGGAAAAGGCTCAGATGATGACTCCCACAGCTTTTCCTGCCTTGCCTCCTTTGTCTGTTTTGCCTTTTTCTGTAGGCAACCTCCACCACAGCATATACATACACACACACACACACACACACACACACACACACACACACACACACACACACACACACACACACACACACACACACACACATATACTAATCAACATCCACAACATTCTTCTTTACCCGTCGCCTCTTAGGCACCCAGCTCCCCCACACTTCCTGAGTGTGTCCACTAAAAGCCCTTCCTTCCCCACACAGCTGCTAATGGACGGCTAATGAGATTGGTGAGAGGCTGACAGAGGCTCGGAGATACACCCATACAGACTATATCACCCATAACTCAATTGGAGCTCTTCCTATTGTTTGGTTTATAAGAGCACACCACTCCTACATAAGGCATAACCCTTCCTCTTAACCTCACACATCTTCAGAGATCCTCAAGGTCCACCTTTCAGTCTGATGATAAAAAAGGCAATAGAAAACACCCTTGACCGCTTCATAGTTCTGCAAAGATTACATTTCATTGTTACATGCCTGACTGGGTGAGTTTAGTTTGTCAGAGCATAACAATGAGCCAAAGTAAATGAAGAAAAATGCCGCTCAACAGAAAAAACAAAGGACTCGAAAGTTCCCTCGCAAACAGCAATAAACAACGGCAGATTTGAATTACAAAACCACAAGAGAAACATGACGGCAATAGGTTTGCCGGGTTCTATTTCATATTGAATTCTGTCGTGGCATGATTGGGGTTTCGCCGTGGCATCGTGGACCAAGGAAAGCGTGCTGTGTTATGCAAACCATCAGAGAGAGGAGAGGAGAGAAAGGCCACCATTTTACACAACCGGAATGCGTCTGGTGCTTATTGCTTCCCGGACTCATTTCATTGTGTCGCAATAGATCTCCTTTATGTTTTCCTTGTCCTGTTTTCTGTTTTCTCCATTACTGCTCCCTGCTAGACGACTACAAAAGACAAGGCATCTGTTTTCAATCACAGAGAGCACCCACCAAACCAAACGGTAACAACACACACCCACACAAAACACAGAAAAAGCCTAGGAAAGGGGGAAATACCCTTCACTGGATATTTAGAGAACAGGAATTTGATGTCGATGTGTGGGGAAGGTAATCACACTCTTACCTTTTGTTCTTTTTTCCCATTCTATCCCTTCTTTCAGTCTCTTTGTGGGAAGAATAATTTAGCTGCAGCAGTGGATGAATTGCAAAACACTGCATGGGTTTAGATCTCACCGCTTTGCAGCTCTTACATATGAAGCACACCCCGACACACTAGTTTGTTGGTTCGTGAACCTTGTGAGAATGGCTTGATGAGTGGTAATAAGAGCACTTCCTGGTCCTGCATGTGTCTTTTGGGTAATAATCTCTTAACCAAAGATCAGAGGTAATTCTGATTCCAATAAGCGTTACGACGCCACTGTATGTCTTTAGCTGAATGTTCCAGGACTTCTGGCAGATTTCAAAACAGAAAAGCTTGCTTTTCCCAAATGTATCTGTATCTGAGTCTCTGTGCAAGAGAGAGAGAGAGCTGATCTTGGCTTAGCTCCTTCCTGTCCCTGTTACAGGGCTGAGCAATTATTAGGAGTTGTGTTTGCAGAATTGCAAAAGGCAGCAATTAATTTGTTCCATTCAGTGGCATGTGTGTTGTGTTATACATAATTTGTAGTTAAATACACCGCTTTCACAGCAGATGACTAGTGAACTACATGCTTGGTGACATCTATGCCTGAACTGATCTGTTCCTGATGAATGCACTATGAACTTTGACAGATCCCCAAAGCCCGAGATTGTATAGTTGTAATCATGCAGCCACTTGCAATTACAATGAAGTACAATTCAAAATCACAATTCATATTGTGTATAGTCCCTAGGTTCTGTAAATAACTGTATTATTTAGAAAATCTTATATTTTTCACTAATTTATAGAGAAAAAATTGTATACAGAACAATGACATAACAGGTGGTGTTGCTGCCTTACAGCTCTGAGGTCCTGAGCTCTAGTTTATGTCTGTGTGGATTTTCTGTGCATGTTCCCACCTCCTAAAAATACCAATAGGCATCACATAGGAACTGAGTTTTAATGTGAATGACTGGGTGAATATGGTGCCCTGAGATTGACTGGCATCCTATCCAAGGTGTATTCCTGCCTCATTTCCAGTGTTCATAGGATATGCTGCAGAGCCAACGTGACCCTGAGCTTGATAAAATGGTTTCTGTAAATGAATGAAATAATGGATAGATGGATTGTCCTCCACATGGATCATAGACCAATGTTTTCAAAAGAGCTAATACGAATTAATATAAACAAAAATAAACAGCAGAAATACATTAACCAGGTAAACATGACATTTTTAGGTTCTGATAAGAAATGGTAATTGCCAAATTGCACAAAAACACTTTTACATAATGTTTAATGTTACTTCTATACTATGGTATACCATAATGTTGCAATAAAACTGAAAAAGGTTTTCTTTGTTTCTGGCACTAAAAGCAGGTAGGAACTGAAGCTCAAGAGAATGTTGGATATCCAGTCAAGAGCTGACTTGAGACAATCATTCATTCATTGTCTACCGCTTATCCGATCTACACTCGGGTCACGGGGAGCCTGTGCCTATCTCAGGCGTCATTGGGCATCAAGGCAGGATACACCCTGGACGGAGTGCCAACCCATCGCAGGGCACACACAATCACACACACTACGGACAATTTAGAAATGCCAATCAATCTACCATGCATGTCTTTGGACCAGGGGAGGAAACCGGAGTACCCGGAGGAAACCCCCGAGGCACAGGGAGAACATGCAAACTCTACACACACGGCGGAGGTCGGAATCGAACCCCCAACCCTGGAGGTGTGGGGCAAACGTGCTAACCACTAAGCCACCGTGCCCCCCTCTTGAGACAATCAGTTGAATTGTTTTTTTTACCATAACATAATGAATTTGCACAAATTGTTAAATGAATTGTTGATAGGTATCATACCAGTTAATTGTGGTCTAAAGTCAGCCAGTTCTGATGATGATTGCCAAAGATTTAGAGCATGCCATGTGCTTGCAAGATGCTTCCAAGAACCTGGATTGACTGAGTTTCCCTGAATTCACTGTTTTCTCAAAATATACTTCCACATCACCCATCACAATCAACTCCAAGATTTGTGTGTGTATCTGTGTGTGTGTGTGTGTGAGAGAGTGTGAGAGTGTCTGTGTGTGTTTGTGTGTGTCTGTGTGTGTGTATGCATGTTTAAGCAGACTTGCCAATCACCCAGCAGCAGAAGTCTTTGCGACAGGTGCAGCTCTGACTCCCACAGCGTAATTCACTTCTGGGCTTTTGGTATTAGACGACACACAAACACACACACACACACACACACACACACACACACACACACACACACACACACACACACACACACACACACACCACACACACACACACACACACACACACACACACACACACACACACACACACACACACCCCTAGACAGACTTTCTCTCTCACCTTACTGCCACTGACCTTGGATTTGTTATTATAAATGCCTTTAACTGCAGTGACCTGCTTTCCCTTAATTTTCCTTTAGGTCATCTAAACCCTCAGTACTGAATAAATTCACAGCCACATACACACACACACACACACACACACACACACACACACACACACACACACACACACACACACACACACACAAATAAAACAAACTGTAGTTTGCTGAGCTTTTCTTATACATTCCTGTATATAACTTGCATTTTAATCACATTTTTCATTTTCAGATATTTTTAAGGTAATTAATAACCATTTAAAATACACACAAATTTAAACCTGTTATACAAGTATCTTATAAAGGCTGTATTTATGAAGCTTTATCCCACTTCCCAAAACTTCTCAATACAATGAAAAGCAATAACATTCCTGATTAGCACACAAAATGAAATTGCTACAAAAACCTGAAAAAACACATAACGACAAACTGTCGTCTAAACAAATGTAATTGCATATGGCTGGACCAACTGCCCTTACACTTTATGTATAAATGAGTTTCTGGGTTTGAGTAAATGGGCTTACCGTTCTTCACTCAGCATTCCTTTAGCAATGCAGACTATTTCCAATAAATGCGTAATAGCACAAAATTGCAGCATTTCAAAATCATGAAAAGACAGAACATGATTTTTGTACTCCATTATATTTTAGTACACCACATACTCACAGCAAACAGCAGTGCATGACACACAATTTGTGTATCCAAACAGACTGGAACACCTGAGAGGACCTGCTGAAGGTAGATAAGATGAGTGCACTAAAACATGCACTTAACAAAGGGTTTAAAAAAAGTGGCACACTGGGTATCTAAATGAATGGTACTTAATGGTAATAGAGGTAGGACATTGGTAGTAATAAATAATTCTCAGTGAGAGTGGGATCAATGTAACACCAGAGGGCATCTCCTGCTCCAACGGTGATGAGGCATGTGACTCGAGAGCCAGTGAAACTTCCACATGAAAGGCTACCTATAAAACCGATGAAACTAGAGCTTCAAATTGCAAGGCCACTTTATCCGTGGGCTTAGGAGATCGGCGTTGGAATGGATTCCTCTTTTAAAGAGCAATTCCTCACCCCCAATTGCCTCTTCTATAAGACTGTGACATGTGGAGAATGAACAAGCGTATTTTCCACACTCCTGTATTGGTCTGAGGGAATGGTTTTGTGCAGTGGGAACAAAAGGCATTATGGCACACTAGCGTATGCTGAAATCAGCTGCACTAATTAACAGGCGCGATATGTGTTTCACAGTAAACACGCACACACTTATACATATTCATGCACGCTTGCTTGGATTAACACACAAACACGCAATGAAACACATACATGCACACACGTCTCACACAGAATCTCTCTGAATCAACCCGACAATTTCTGCGCCTGTGGGAAGAACTCATAATGAAAGCGAAAGATACAGCTCTACCTGTCAAATTATCTTTCTGTTGCTCAGAGGGGGGGAAAGGGATTGGTGGACACACTGGTGCAGAAACAGACACACACACACACACACATTCACAGAGAACAGTATAATCCTTCCATACCAAGCTAATTGGTATGACTGATGAGGACAAATTGAAGCAGGATAAGGAAGCAGCAGCAAAACCATACAATGAAGTAATGACTACAGTACAGAAAAAAAGCCATTTCCATTTTAAAAGTGTGCTTTGGTTAATGAATAGAAGCCTTTTTAAACAATTTGAGTGTGTACTGGAACATTCCCATACACTGAGTAATACTGAATAATATTCATTGTGCACGGCCAAACACTAAGCTATCAGGGCATCAAGCAAGACCTAAGTATAAGACCTGAGTGCTGAGTAAGCATAACCTTCCTCATTTCTGACATCCTTCTCTCTCAGCTCTGATGGGATATCTTCACTCCTCTCAGCTCCCACTGTTTATACAGCAGGAGCTTTGCTGTGGATGACAGATTGTTTGGAGCATTTGAGGGTATACACCGACCTATGCGCAATGACACACACACACACACACACACACACACACACACACACACACACACACACACACACACACACACACACACACACACACACACACACACACACCAGGACACGCAAAGGCACTTGCACAAAGGACTGTTGGATATCAAAGTGTGGGGACCAGGTGCTGCCCACTGAAATGGCTTTTTTTTAGTAAAGACAAAAGAAAGTCAAAGCATACAAGCCATTTTTTGCTACTTCAAATGTCCCCAATTCATTTCTCTCTCTCTCTCTCTCTCTCTCTCTCTCTCCCTCTCTCTCTCTGTCTCTCTGTGCACCATTATAAAGAACAGAATGGTACATAGATTCTATAAAAGATAGCAAACACATTGGTTTAACAATCTGAGAACAAACCCCATCTAACTCAATTTTCATTGACAAAGTGCCAATGCTGGAGCCAGCGCTGGTGCTGCTTCAGGAAACCAGCAAACATAAGGGCATAATAGTAATTCTATTCACCAGTTTTCATATTCAATACCCCCAGTCACATTTGATTCATATCTTATTTTTATTTGCTCAGGTGTTAATTTGCCCCTGGTGACAAAGTGATCCCGATCACTACAAAAAGTGGCTGTAAGTTTTATTGTAATTTATTAGCAAAGTATTATAATAGCTTATATATGATAAAATCACATGCAATTCAGAACATTGTGCCTAAAGCATCATACAACTAAGTTGAAGGTTACATCTGAACCATGGCAGTTTGTCATTTCTGGGATCTGAACTCTCAATCTTCTGATTTGTGGGTTCAATGCAACTGTTTAGTGTGAGTTTAATTCAGTGACAGTGTCAATGCAAGTGAGTGGAGTTGTTGTGGTTCAGTTTTTAGGGCTTTGTGTGAAGAGTGTACGTTCACCATAAGACTACCAGGTTAGAGTCCTTGAGTAAAACCCTAAACCTACAGCTTTGTTGTATCCAGCATCAATGGTAAGTCTCTGTTTTTAGCTAAATGAGCATGTGTACTGGATTATATGTTATTTTATACTATGTAAGATATTACTATACTCTACTGTACATTTTAACAGAATTGCTATGAACAATTTTTATAGTGTAGCAATTCCCTGAATATTCTCTAGACAAGCTACATATTCGGACTGAGACTAAAAAGATCTGTCTCAATGAGAAACACGTCTTTTTTGGTTTATAGAATGGTTCCAGATTAGGCAGAAACATTAACACTGGCTTGCAATCAGTAGGAAAGGGTTAATGGGGACATATGTCTGTACTCACAATCACACAACACACAAACCCACTGATACTCATACATACACAGACATTGTGCAATAAATTCTAAGGCGCCTCTCAGGGGAAACATACTGTCTCTCTCTCTCTCTAGGATATGAGGTTAAAGTTTGTTAAGTTTTTATTACACATTTTATGGCACTGCAATACTATAATGTTAAGACCTCCATGGCAAATGAAATTCCTTCGCTTCCATAACCTGGCCCAGTAAAGCAACCTGGTTCCAAACTCCAGGAAGCGACAATGTTATCTGTTAGTTCAGTACAAACGGATGTGCGCTAACTCACTTTGTGAGAACAGTAAAACAGTACAATACTGACAGAAAGAGAAATGACTACAAAGAGAGCCAGGGAGGTCTTACTAGCTGGTAGTTCATGTTCCTTCCACTGTCTTAATGCACTTAAAATGAAATACAAGAAGAAACTTTTGGCTGGAGTAAAAAAAAAAAAAGAAATCATCCCTGAAGTTATAAGTACATGTAAAATAATAAAAAATGCCGTAAAATATTGAAGGCTGCATTTTCTAGTTCCCTAGTCTTTCTTACTTTACCCTGATCTCCATTTTCCCCATGTTATACTACAACACTAGCGTCACACTCCACACAGTCTCACAGATTTCCATTAATTGCTTAAATAGACCATGTAATCAGCCTGAATAATATTGAATGCTGGAAATCTACTGTTTTGTACAGTTTCGATGGAACAGCACAGATTATTTCATTTATGTTTCACCACATTGCTGAACTGATAGCAGATTAATCATACAGACAGCAGGGTAATAGTATGAATTGTACAGGTAAATAAGAATACAAATATATAATAGCATCACCAGCTCGGCCAGAATTTTCATCCAGATGGCACGTGAACATGATGTGGACCAACATGATCAGACCAATAAAATCCCAGATATTTTTTGGCTGGAGAAAAATTTTAATAAAATCAGTTACGTTTTAACAGCCATTAAGCAAACTCAGAGACAGGAATCACGGCTATCAAACTCCTTTCAGTTTTTCCACTGAGCATTGCATATCAGATTCGCTTCACTAAGTTCTTCAGTGAAACAGAATTCAGACATCAGACATCTGAACCTCAAGATAGCTATAATCAGGGCAATCTGCCTTCCTTAATGATCTAGGTCTATGGTCACTGGGCAGGTTGGAGATGACGTGAGACCAATTTTACAAATTAAGGTCTATGGAACAAGATCAATGACTCAACATTATATCATACAACAAAAGGCCAGGATATGAATAGTGAAAAAAAACAGCATTAAATCTGACTAATTCTAACAGAATCATATGATTTTTTTTAGTTTCCTTATGCTTCTTTGCCTAAACCATGAAGGGTATGATTAGAATTTGAGATGGTTTTCACATCGAGCACATTTGCTACAGTCCGAATCTGAGTGTGATTGTTCCCAGCAGTGTTGGTCTGGTTTCAGACACTTGATTCTATCAAACCCTGGTGCATTTGTGTTCATCTTGTCATCACAACATGCAAGGATAACAAAACATGACTCACCATATTTTTTTCATTTAGATTATTACTGTTTTGGTGCTGTTATACACAGTGAGGCATTCACTTCGTTCCCCTACCACTCATGGTACACATGTGTTGTGAAAAATAATGATGTCGTCATCGACTAAAACACATGTTCAGGTTACTTTCCTTCCTGAACAAGTTCAGACCCGAATATGAGTTACACACACATTCACGAGAATCACAGCACAGTTCCAGTGCAACCTAACTCATCACTTCCAACAGGTAGTCTCGGGTTCAGTAGCACGATGCCCTTCCTGGTCCACATGACATCTTTCACCTTACCAATTTTTTCATGCTCTGTTTCAGACTAAATCCCCCTGAAATACTTTTTTGGGCAATGGTCAGGACAGCTCATGTGAAACCATTAACATACATTAAATATCATTAGTGTTCTGCAAAGAGATGTTTGTTCACTCTCCTGAAACTGTGTCTAAAATTTGTTGAATACATAAGTATTCGTTTTGATGATTAATTTGTCTATAACAGCAGCTCTGAGAATAGTGCTGGGTGTAATTCATATCAGTGATTTATGTTAATGTGCTCATTCTAATATGTTATTGTTTCTATAGTAACGACTTACAAAGGGACTTGTATTCTGGCTGCTTAACATTTTAACAATTGAAAACGTGTAATCATTGATATGGTGTTTATTTCTGTGATATATTTCTGTAGCCTTTTTTCACTAAGGAAGAGACAGGAGTCAGAGCTAGAGGTAGCAGAGCTGAAGATGTTGAGGTTCTCTTTGGGAGTGACAAGATTGGACAGGATTAGGAACGAGTACATCAGAGGGACAGCTCATGTTGGACGTTTGGGGGACAAAGTTAGGGAGGCCAGATTAAGATGGTTTGGACATGTTCAGAGGAGGGAGAGTGAGTATATTGGTAGGAGAATGTTGCACATGGAGCTGCCAGGCAGGAGGCAAAGAGGAAGGCCAAAGAGGAGGTATATGGATGGAATAAACAAGGATATGAAGCTAGTGGGTGCAAGTGGTGAGGATGCAGAAGATAGGATAAGTGGATAGAGATGATTCGCTGTGGCGACCTCTGAAGGGAAAAGCCGAAAGAAGAAGAATTTATGTAGCCTTTTTGGGAGGAGTCTGTAGCATCAGCTCTTTGTAACAGTCAGAGGCAGATCTGTAACTTTCCAACACTTCTCCTCAGAATGTAGTCTCTGAATTGTCTTATTAACTTCAAGATTGTGAAAATTGTAGAGAAATGAAACTTTTTTGGATTTTTTGTCACTGTAAGTGTTATTGTAACACATCACACAACCTTGTCAAGTCAATATTTTCCTATAACAGCATGCTCTGTTGTGTTCCATTACTTATTATCCAAGTTACAATTTCCTAAAAGCATGGGGGGGGGGGGGGGGTTTTGTTGTTTACCCGAATGTACTCTCTTTCTTCAATGATATGTATATTTGGAATTTTAATACTTCTTATCGATCTGCGGGAACAGTTATGTACTGTGGTGAGTTGTGTGTAATCGCACAGATGTGCTGTGATCTACGAGCTTGCATTGCTATTTTAAACATCTTAAAGAGATTTTTTTATATATGTTTTATTTAGGTAGTAAAATCGCATCATTGCTTATAGACCTCATTTGTCCTTTGAGCCGCTTGTTGAATTTTGTTGCCACACTATCCATTTTTCTCTGCTATTTGTGTGTCCTGTACTATAGTATGGCTAGATATTCCTTCACTTGGTCTTCAGGGGATTTGGGTCAGCAAAAACAGGCTGCTTTTTTTCTCCATAGCTCACAACAAAACACCAATGCAGTCAGCACTCCCTTGCCCCTCCTCATAGTCGGCAAAAAAATAAAAAAAGACCATGTACAGTAATTTACTGTAAATGCCCAGCCTGACCACCTTTACTTAATGTGTATTCTGTTCAATGAGGCATGCAGCTGTCTCGGTCGCAACAAGGCCTCTTGTTACCTCTGGGAAGCAGAGACAGCAATCAAAAGAGTGCACCTTGTAATTCAGTGTAATAAGCTGAAGGGGGAATAATACTGTGATTACCAATAAGAAATAATAAGAAGGATAGAGAAAAGAGAGAGAGAGAGAGAGAGAGAGAGAGAGAGAGAGAGGGGCGAGAGAGAGTAGGGGTTTCTCATTCTCTCAGCCTTAGGCATCAACAGTTCTGTCACAGTGAAGGGACATGAACTGATTGTGTAAGTTATCCAATCCCACAGTGTCCTCACACTGAAGTATTAGATAGATTCTGTGATGATTCATTTTATCAGTTGAATTCTGCGATTTCTGCAATATGAATACTTGATACTTCAGCCTACTTTATATCGTCATAATATTACACTTTAATTCTTCACTATATTTACTTGCTAATATAGGTTTTGGTAAAAGATTGTTTGCATCTTTAAGCAGTCTGTGTTTATAATTCATTATAACGCTCAGTTATAATTCTTTGTACGTGGGCAGAAATGCCATGTGAGAATTTGTTCATCCTCATTCATCTCCAACTAAAATTACAACCTTTGTGACATGCTGTAAAATTAGTGTCACTTTTCTCCGTAATGCTGGGTGTCATTCTGCATTACGGCTATAAACGATATCGACATTGTACAGCATTTTATTAAGAATGATAAGAAATGAAATGATTTTAATTGCCATTGACAGAGCACTTCAATTGACCGACTCGAGTTATTTATAATAAGCTGTATAGTTGTGTAATGTTTTTGTTGATGCTGCTGTTGTTTTAAGTAAAAGTGAAAACTTTCACTCCAATCTAATCACATAATAAATGAACTCAGACACATTAGGGCAGATTTAAAGCTCCAAACTTCCAATTAAGTAGGAAAAAATTCTTAATGCTGGTTTGCAGATAAACTTTGGAAAATGTCAAAATGGAAAAAAGGATTTCTTAAATGATTTTATGTAATAACGTGTGAATATGAGATACATGGAATCTGTTAAAAAAAAACGATCCAGTGAACACTTGTGCTTTAATTGAATGCATGGGGCACTGAAACGAGAGATCTGTCTTAATGAAAAGAGCTTCAGTAGGACTTAGCAAGAGACTGTTTCATTGTGCTTGCATTTAATTTAATGAGCCTTAAGCCAGACCATTTAGCTGTTTTAATTGCTGTTCTTTCATTGTTCTAAAGATACATTTGGAAATCTACAAGTGTAATTATGTAATATCTTCAGAATTTGAGTCTAAACTCACAGTGACTCCGACAAGACTACTACCGTTTACTACTACTACAACTACTATTACTAGCACTTCTACAGTAACTTTTGCTTCATTTTGTATTGTTTATCACAAATAGGTTTCGAGATGTATCAGGTGTATCAGATTTAATTAGCAGTAGGGTGGAGAACAATGGATCCACAGTACATTTTCATGTAAAGGTTAACCCTCCTATTATCCTTGGGGTCAATGTTTAATGTCTCTAAATATATGCTTGACATTATTTTCATATTTGATATTTGATGACTTTTCCCAATTTAATGAGGACAGCCAGGTAAACATAAAATGATCATGATAATTTGTTTTCAGTGTCCCGTACACATTTTGTGGCATCAGTGTTCCTTGGGGTCAATTTGACAACCAAGCTGTTTTAGCTGTATACAACACATAAACAATACATTCATCTGCTTTGGCTGTTCTGGATAATATTGAGGTCACTATAGCTATCAGTTTTATAATCTTCAAGAACATCCCTCTGCTTTAGGGTCCTAACCTAACATAAACAGACCTGTAGTATTGCGAGAACCACTGAGAGTTCATACGACATGGTGGAGGGGCAAACATCATTTCTCAGACAGCCCAAGGAAAAGACATGTTACTGTCCTTGATAACTACTTTCCCAAAAGTTATAAACAACAAAAATCTGTTTTTTAGAAATCAAATAAAACCATTAAAAACAAACAAAAAAGATCTTTTTGTCCAATTTGAGGTCAATCGGTGAGTTTTTATGGTGATATGTAAATGTTTCTATAGTCACGCAATAGAAATTCTGGGTGTTTAGGAGAATGGGGTGGTGTTTATGTTTTATTTTTAGGTAGTCAACAAAGACACAAAAATTACCTGAAAAAAAAAAAACCTGGGAAAAAATTATATTCTGGAGGTTTAAATTGCTGGGGTCAAATTGAACTCAAGGGCAAAACATGTTTGTAAATTTCAGGATAACGGAAGAGTTAATGTCCTACACCAGGGATTGGGGGTATAAGTTCCCTTAGGGGTGAGTGTCTTGGGCAGTAGAGGCTCAAATGTTTATGGTTCCAGATTATTGATCAGAAGGTTGGGCTTCAAGCCCCAGCACTACCAAGATCCAACTGTTGGGCCCCTGACCCTCTCTCTCTGCTCCGGGTGTGCTGTATCAAGCCTGACTCTGTTCTCTGACCTCAACTTACTAACAAGCTGAGATAACCAAAGAAAAGCATTTCACTTTGCTGTAATGTATGTATGTGACAAAAGCTTCTTTTTCTTACTTTGCAGAAGTTTTCAATTGACTCACTCTATTATCAATACTACTACTACTATGAAAAACTGCTATTATTACTACTAATATTTATTTAAATAAACCAAAAAGCTAACATACTGTGTAATAAATAAATAGTACTACTACTGAAGAAGAAGCTTTCGGCTGCTCCCTGTTCGGGGTCGCCACAGCGGACCAACTGGTCCGCACAACAACTTGGCAAATGTTTTACATCGGATGCCCTTCCTGACGTAACCCTCCCATTTTTCCGGGCTTGGGACCGGCACTGCATCCAGTGGCTGGGGTTGAGGCATTGTCTGGGAATCGAACCCAGGTCTTCCGCGTGATACCTACCACTGAGCCACCAATGCCCCACTAGTACTACTACTACCATTGCTAATAATACTAACAGAAGCCTTGAAAAAATCTCTCTCCCCCCCCCCCACTCTCTCTCTCTCTCTCTCTCTCTCTCTCTCTCCTCTCTCTCTCTCTCTCCTCTCTCTCTCTCTCTCTCTCTCTCTCTCTCTCTCTCTCTCTCTCTCTCTCTCTCTCTCTCTCTCTCATTGTGTGTGTGTGTGTGTATGTGTGTTTTGAGTGATTTGTATCTTAAGGCACATAAGCCAGAGAGATATTTTCTCTAGTCCTTAAAATGAAGAGCTAAATTAGGAATCCGCTACACAAATACGAACTGCATTCCATGTGTCGGGGGGAAAAAAAGAAAGTCATCCAAAAATTATTTTTGTCAGTTATAAATCACAGGCACATAATGCACTATTGTACTTTATCCCTCTGCTCTTCTCCACCGTGCATTGCATTCAAAATTGCACTGCTGACGTACCATAATGAAAAAAGTTTTACTGCGCAGTACAGACCAAAGTTTGATTTGTGAATCTTTTTATCTCCACTGATTTCGCTGCATTTTTATGTAGTGCTCTCAGCGTTTCAATGAAAAATGAATCGGTATGTATAATATACACCAACGTTAGTTCAAGCATGATCATAATCAGAAAAATTTTTGAGATTCTTTGTTATTAGCAGCAGGATTATTAGCAGCACAAGCAGGTTGTGTGTGTAGCTTCATGGGTCTTCTTACCTTGGCCATCTGGGCCTGCACCCCCATTAGCCTTCAGTGAGGCCACGGCTTTCTGCGCAGCAGCGGGACTGTAAAAAATCCACAAAGCCATAACCTACACACACACACACACATAGCAAGGGAGAGAGAGAGAAGAAAACCAGATCTTACAGCATTTTCTGTATAACAGTGAAAATAGGATTCAGTAGAGATAACTAACAGCATCTGTCTGGATTCAGATATAATTTGCTAAGAAGACAACATGCTCAAAAAATAATCAATGATAAGATGGTGTGATCTTGATCTTGTTGCCACCCCGAAGTTGATTGTTTTACTAAAAGAATTCCTTTTCTTCAGTGATTTTTTACAAAGATTACAATTTCATTTGAATCATGGTTAAAAGAAACCGGAAAGTGCTCTGTCTGTCTTTCCTGTTGGAGAAAATGCACCCCCACCCCACCCCACCCCACCCCACCCTACCCCACCCTACCCCACCCCACCCTACCCCACCCTACCCCACCCTACCCTCCCCAAAGTTTTGAGAAAGATCTGAAATATCTACACCAGTTTATTCACACGGGCATATGTGTGTCTGGGAAAATTTGACCATTTTTCGACGTAGACAGAGGAGTAAAACAACTGCTAACATTTGCATAGTTCTTTTATGTGTGCATTTCAATGTGAGCAGGTTTGGGAATATTTGTGGGGTCAGAGACGGGGCACTTTCTTTTTTAAATTGTAAGTTGATACACTGAAGATATCTTGAAAGTCAATTTTCTCTCTCTCTCTCTCTCTCTCTCTCTCTCTCTCTCTCTCTCTCTCTCTCTCTCTCTCTCCCCTCTCTGTCTCTCTCTCTCTCTCTCTCTCTCTCTCTCTCTCTCTCTCTCTCTCCCAGCATTACTTTTTTTTTATTTATTGTTCACAGACTCGGATGTAGTCTGATGTAGTCTAGCTTTCACATAAAAAAAAAATAAATAAATAAAAAAAAAAACTATTCTGTTGCCTTGCTCTCTATCATTCTGTCTCCCTTCAACAAACTTGCATGCTGAGCATGGAACATATGGTTTAGACGTTCATGAGTGCGACACGTATAGACAAAGTGACAGAGAGAAAGAAAGAGCAATATGCAGATGGTTTATGTCTCTGTTTAGAGAAATATTCCAGAAACTTGCAGATGCTATGCAAGTCTTTAAAAATGTGCGTGTGTGCGTGTGTGTGTGTGTGGGGTGTGAGAGAGAGAGAGAGAGAGAGAGAGAGAGAGAGAGGAGAGAGAGAGAGAGAGAGAGAGAGAGAATGCTGAAAGCCGGAAGGACTGCTTCTGGTTAGTGAGTGCATAGCACAATTCTGAGGTTGTTGACCTCCCAGGCGTAACAGCGGTCACCAGGATGTTGGCAGGGACAGAAGGTCCAAGTTTAAGACTGCAGAGATGTGAATTCTACACACAATGATACACCCAGTTTAAACCACACAGAAATGAGCCAGAGCAAAACCAAAACCTCAGAGTAAAAAAAAACAGACGTGTGTGTGTGTGTGTGTTAATGTTAAATTTCACATCATGTACATGTTCCTTATAGATAGATAGATTTCTTAATTAAAAAATTATATGTTAAAAATTCAATATCCTGAGTGGCCTCTGATATTCTGGCCCTTATCTTGATTCCTAAATCCCTTTTATTTTTTACAGAATAAAATGGAGAGAGAGAGACAAAAGAGAGAGAGAGAGAGAGAGAGAGAGAGAGAGAGAGAGAGAGAGAGAGAGAGAGAGAAGGAAAGACAAAGTATCAGGACTCACACTGAGTATATAGTGAGTTTACACTGAGTTTAGTGAGTTTGTTCTCACTAAACCCCCTATATGTACTCTGTTTTTGCACTGTCACTGTCACTTTACTGTAATTGTCATTGTACTCCCTGACATTCCTGCTATACCCTTGTATATATATCTACATTTTACATTTCATACATACATATATATATATGTGTGTGTATGTATATGTATGTGTGTGTATATATATGCATATCTTATATCTTATTGGTTTCTCAAATTTTTATCATATTTCAAATATTTTTATATTTTATTATTCTGGTATTTTATATTTCTATCTCCTCAAATCTTTATTTTATTTATATCCTTTTTTACGTTCCTCTCTGTAACAAAAGGGTGGTCGAAAAAAGCATTCCACTACATGTCGTACTGGTATGATTTCGTATGTGACAAATAAAATTAGAATTTGAATTTATATATCCATCCTCAAGAAGATGTATGATATATTTAGCATACTGCAAGACATACTTATTTGGTTTTCCCCAAGTTTTTCCTTAACAAACCACTGGATTCAAAATGATCGCAATCTTATATATTCAACATTGATCGCAATCTTATATATTCTTTAAAGTCTTCCCTTTAGAATAATGTAACAGGACTTCATGTAATGTCCAGGGCTGGAAAAAGTCATGGAAGTATAGATATGTCAAACTTTACTCAAGTATCCAGTAATATCCATCCGCAAAATGCCAAATAAAAAGGTAATGCTTTTTTTTTTAATGTTCTCAAATGTTAAAAAGTAAAAATCGAATGGTTTTTAGCTGATGAAATTAAGTTAATATCATATTTTCATGTGAAAAATAAATTGGTTTACTAAAACTATTCGCTAATTCGCTATCATTTGTGTGTCATATGCAAGACATTATTTGCTGTAAATAACCAATATTTATCATTAGCTAGACTTGCTGTCTAGCCAAAGTAAGTTAGCTACTGGAATGGACGCCAGTCTAACCTGGCATTAGCAAAGACTAATCAGATAGAGTTCATTACTGAAGTCCTAAAAGGCCATGCATTATTGTTACTTTTTTTTTTCCTTGTTTTCTTGAGATCGCGACCTCTTATGAGCTCAACATAACAACATAACTGCTTTTTCATGATCACGACATAATTTTCTCAACATAACAAAAGTTGTTTTCTTGTGATCTCGACATAACAAAAACACAACATAATTGTTTTGCAAGAAAACCTCGTACCTTGCGAATATTTCTGGTGTATATCATGATGTATGAGCCTCCTTTTCAGGTGTATATGACACTTATGTGGAAGCTGTCAATCTCTGACAGACATAGAGCTATTTCAGTGTAAATGAGTAAAAGCAAATGCAATCAACCATGATGCTGCATCACTGCATTTTTGCTGCCTCTAGAACATGTTCTCATGCAGAAGACAGAAAAAGTTATGAAAAAGTTGTGATAAGAAAATAACTTTTGTTATATTGAGAAAATTAAGTCGTGATGATGAGAAAACAACTCTTGTTATGTCGTGATAACAAGAAAGCAAGAAAGAAAAAAATGTAATAATGCATGGCCTCTTAGGACTTCTGTAGCTCCTGCTTCCTAAAGAGGGAAAGAAGATGCTTCATTTGAAATGAATCTTTTTATACTTCAACATATTGAAACATTTTACTGAGGACCAGGATTGCACATTCTCAGCTTCACCACTGCAGTCTGCTGGATTATCCAGATTCAGATGCACGATGGATATCTATAGCATTAAGTATGTTGTGTATGTTGTCTGCACTGTGGATCATGATTGGAATATGCAATTAAAAGTGAAAGTAATAATTTCTAATAACACCCAAAGGAATACTTAAGTACAGTAGTGAAGTACAATTATTCAAATATTTTCCATTTCCTGTGATGTCTAACACACTTTTAAAGGGACACTCCCCTATTGCAGAACTTTTAAGCTCCTTTATGTTCTTAGATTTTCACTTAAGGACTTGTGAATTAAGACCACAAGCTTTCATGTGAATTCAATTTTAAAGACTGACTGAATCTCTGTTCATCATTTTCTGTGTTGATTTGGTTGTCTGTTTAGCCTCATGTTGAAAAGCCATCTATGGCCAAGGTCTGAATCTCCTGGCAGAGGCACCCAGGCTTTGGCTGATATCCCCTGGTTCTGAGAGGAATTCATGATGCCATCAATCTGCACAAGAGGTGCTGGGCCACTGGCTGCAAACAGCCCCAATGCATCACTTATTCACCTCCATAATTAATAGTGGGTTATCAGGTGCTTTTCCTTGCATGCCATTCCACTCTTCACATTAATGCCAAGAGTGTGTTACATTCTAATCTCATTTAACCAGATTACATGATTCCAGTTGTATATATATATATACACACACACACGTCAGTGATATATCGTTGAACTGTAGAATTGTAACGTGTGAATGAAATGATTTGCTTTGTTTGGGTTTTTTCCTTCCCTCTCTACTGATCTACTCTCTACTCATCAGCACTGGCTCTGGGCCCATCAGGGTGGAGGATTTGCTGGGTGGAGGGTATATCTGGGAAGAGGAAGCTCTCTAAAGCCTGTAGTGATTTCCTCTATTTCCTTGCTTCTCTAGGCTCTGATTCAGCTCTCTCTCTCTCAATGTCTCTCTCACTCTCCCTCCGTCTGTTCTGCTCGCTCTCTTCCTCTTCCGTGGTTGTGAGCTAGCATGTACTGGTTGGGTTTAACTTTACCGTGATTAATAAGGATGTGGGTTCAATTAACTCTGGTTCCTCATACTTTTTTTAATAAGCTTGCATTTTTTTAAAAATGCCACTATTTACCGCATTTTAGCTACACAAACACATGCATGCACAAACACACATATAGAGTTGGAGAGGCTCCACTCCACAGCAGATTGTGCTGCAAGCTGGGTTGTGAGATTCCATCCATGGCGGAGAGTCTCCTGAAAAGAGGCTGTCTGCTAAATCATTGATTTCAGTTGGACGCCTCCCTCACCCTGTGGCTATTTTTAACGCTCCCCCTCGGCCCGTGCTGTACATCAACACAGGAGAACATCCTGGTCTGTTTCATGCCATCGCCAACCCTTTTAGTCACGCTAACTCTTATCCGGCTGGAAGGGCTACTCCGACAGGCACGCTAACGCTCATCCTGTTGTAACGATTATCCTTACAATCACTCAAACACAGCTGCTGCCCAAGAGCCCGCTTTTAAAATCATGTAAACGTTTATCAGTTTAGCAAGACAAATGCTGCTCTTACTTCCACCATGCCCAAATCTGGAACCTGAAAATCCGATAGACCATACATTCATTTACTCATATATTTTTGCTTTACTAGATGCCATGTTCATACTTAAATGAATATAATCATTACAAGTTTGCCTTCAGTTTCAAGTGAATAGTGACCACTTCATTAACACTACTCACCTTTGCACTGGTTGGTGTTTTTATCAAGGATTGCCTTTGTTGACACTATTTTCCCATACCTGATGAAGAGAAAAAGCACACTGTTAGCAAAAATACAAATATATGTATTATACTAAAATTTAACGATTTACATTAAGGTTCCTTTAGCTGACATTAATGCGTTAGCATTAACAACAATTAGGCTTAGGATTAATGAACAACAACTGCATTAACCAACATTCAGGAGACTAAAAAGTGACTTTCAGGATTTACATCAGGACACCACTGGTGTTTTTTTTCATTTTAACTGGGAGAGAGTGATAATGTCATGCTAGCTCTATGATTAGCAATGATATTTTTTACTTTGGGAAGCTTAACCTAGAAAAGTCATTTATCACTAATTTAGAACAAACATTTAGAAACATACTATGATTAGATTTTGCTCATTTATTTGAACCTATGGATTTTATAAGTCGTGGATTAGATAAAAATAAAAGAAAAATGTTATGTTAACATTTAAAAAAACACCAATTTATATATGTATGTACATTGTTAACACAATAGTATAAAAACAATGACGTTTAGAGATTATTCATGGAAAATACATCAATAAATCCTGTCAGTTGAGGGAACCTTAAAGTAAAGCCTTACCACATTAGACTGTACTGTACTATAGGTCTGTTTATCAATAAAATAGCAATAAAATAATCAATAATACACCTGATGATAAAATCATATATTTAATCAAAGTTGTTTTTATAGCAAAATATTGTTATTGTACATTTATAAATTGTAGATTATAAGCCAGTATTCTATGTATATTTTAAATAACTTTAAATCTGACAGTATTCTGACTGAGAGCTTGTGATTTAATAAAATGTCAATAAACTGAGAACGAGATACGAGATGTCAATAAACGAGAAATCTTGAATATTTTAGCTAAGATCATCAATATCACAGCTGACTATGATTAATTAATTCATTCATTGTCTACTGCTTATTCGAACTATTCTCGGGTCACGGGGAGCCTGTGCCTATCTCAGGCGTCATTGGGCATCAAGGCAGGATACACCCTGGACGGAGTGCCAACCCATTGCAGGGCACACACACACTCTCATTCACACACGCAATCACACACTACGGACAATTTAGAGATGCCAATCAACCTACCATGCATGTCTTTTGGATTTGGGGAGGAAACCAGAGTACCCAGAGGAAACCCCCGAGGCACGGGGAGAACATGCAAACTCCACACACACGGCGGAGGAGGCGGGAATCGAACCCCCAACCCTGGAGGTGTGAGGCAAACGTGCTAACCACCAAGCCACCGTGCCCACCACCAAGCCACTGTGTCCCCCTGATTAATTAATTATTTGAAAAAAACAAATGATTGTGATCATTAATTAATTTAGATTAATTGTCCCATACATGACTATAGAAATTAGAACTAGGATTTTCCATGGTCTGTACATGGATGAATATTTGTGTGTGTGTGTTTGTGTGTGTGTGCTCTCATTTTCACAGATTTATGCTAAAGACAGTGTATTGATGTTTCCTCTGACCATTGCTCATTAAAAGTTGGTTATATCTCTTGGGAGAACAGAGTATTGAGCCCAAAAATTTTCTTCTTCTTTAAAATATTTACCACGGTTGGTTTATCAATAGATGTTTATATCATCTCAAAACAATAACTTTGAAGACAAAGTGAACATAAGGGGAGGTGCAGTTCGCACGTGGAATAATTAGTTTATTAGCAAAGTATCATTAGGAAAGTATCTGATAACAAATAATTAGCAAAGTATTTCAGCGGATCGAACTAAAGGCTGTAAAAATACTGAAGCAGAACTAAACACCATATGAATATACATTTATATTTACACTTACATTAAAGGCATTTGGCAGATGATTACAGAAGTGCTCTGAAGTCTCTTTCAATGAATATGTCCTGATACTAGTTCATTAGGTCACAGACCAAGAATAAGTTTTTTGTTTGTTTGTTTTTAAGTGCTAATTTAAGTAATTCAGGAAGAGGCAGGTCTTTGGACATCGTTTGACTCAGACTGAATGATTCAGCTGTTCAGACATCTAGGGGAAGCTCATTCCACCACCTAGGTGCCTTGCTATGAACTTATATGAAACTGTAACCATATCGGACTAAATTCACAAATGCATTTATTTTCATTTCTCTTCATTAGTTATAGAACACGTCTCCACACATCAATGTCACAGAAGTATAAGACATTAATGTTCAAAGAATCTGCAGTGTGCTAAATCATTCTCAGTTCATTAGCAATGATAAACCTATGCAGGAATTGCACGATGTGTGAATGATCGCTTCCCTCCCTTTCCATCCTTTGCTTTCCCTTTCTTTCCTCCCTCTTTCATCAGAGAAGGTAATAAAGTTCCCTTTTCTGCTCTGTATCCGCCAGCAGAAAAGGGTGACTGATATAAGAAAGGCCCTCCCAATGTGACTTTTAATTAATTTTAATGTGTCTCCTTCCTCCAGGTAAGACGAGGGAGTATATTACTCCACTTTTATAGGGACGGAGGCGTTTAATAAAGGAGGGATCATTTTGCTGTCACCATGAACAGCGCCGGCCCATCAGGCTTTCATGCCACCAACGTCGGTGAAATGGCAGCTAATTCATCTCAACCACTCAAATCTCTAGCGACTCAACTTAGGGCGAGCTCTTCAGATTAAAAAAGAAAGTCTAGAGGCATTTTACATGTCTGAATCACATGAGCTTACATTGTTGGTACTTTTCACTGAAAGCACCAAATAAAAAATGTCTACAATGCTGTACTGTATACAGTTTACAGCACAGCATTGTACAGGTTTGTGCACCCTTATCATTTAAATGTAGATATTCACAATTTGGTTATGTTTATGTTAAGAGTTTTGAGGCTGTTTGGATGTTTGTTAGATGTCATACAGCATGTCAGTCAACAGTACCACATGAGAGAAACAAAAGCACAACACGTGACCACAATGTTTAAGTTGCTGTCATTTCTTCTTACAAAGCAAAAGCTAGCCAAATCACTGACATCTCACTTGAATAAACGATGAGAAGCACTGGGAGCACTATGAGACTGACTTTTGTCTTAGAAGGAGCAGAGGTAATGTGATTGAATATCTACTTAAAAGCAAGCATTTCAAAAATTATCCTGAATTGAGCCAGTAATGAATCAACAACAAGACCCAAATGCTTTGAGACAAATTGACAAAAGTCTTTGAAATGACCTCTGTGAGATTCCTGAGTTGGTAGTTTCATTGCACAGGCATTGAGCTGCTCTGTGAGGCTTTATTAGAAAATGTGAAGGTTTAAGAATTGTAATTAAAGGTAAAATCATACACTATATTGCCAAATGTATGTGAAAATTTGACCATCACATGCATATGTTGGCCTTCTCCCGCATATCTGTAACTGTTGCTACAAATTTGGAAGAACAGAGTTGTACAGAATACCTTTGTATTGTGTAGCATTACATTTTCCTTTCACTGGAACTAAACACGTTTCTGCATGACACTCCCCCCTGTGCACAAAGCGAGCTCCATTAAGACATGGATTGGAAGATCTTTAGCGGTCTACACAGAGCCCTGACCTCAACCCTTCTGAAGTCCTCTGGGATAAGCAAGAATGCTGACTGTGCACCAGGCCTTATTGCCAGACATCAGTGCTTGACCTCACTAATGCTCCTTGTGGCTGAATGAACACATATAAGCTCACAGCCTTGATTTCCCCGAAGAGTGGAGGTTAATATAACAACAAAGGGGAATAGATAGATAGATGGATAGATAGATAGATAGATAGATAGATAGATAGATAGATAGATAGATAGATAGATAGATAGATAGATAGATAGATAGATAGATAGATTTCAAGTAGGCAATCAACCTATCTGCTTTTTTTGTAGACAGTTGGAAGAAACCAAAGAACCCAGTGAAAACCTACACCAAGTGAGGAAGAAAGTAAAAACCCACACCAACTGGAACCTGAGCTCAGGATTAAACAGGAAACCTTAGAACAGTGAGGCAGGAATGCTACCTGCTGTGGAAGACATTAACATTGCTGATTATAATATAATCTAAATGACTGTAATAAAATAAAAATTATAGTACAGTTACACTTATCTTGTTAAATGTTCCAGTTAAAAGTTCTCCTGCTGTTTGTGATGCCTAATCCACAGTAGTGTTAATGCCAATCATTAGTAATTCATTACCAATAATATTGTAGAGTTTGAATTTACCCATATAAAATGCACATATTTTAAAATGTCATGTAATAGAAATACCAAACAAAGGCCAAATCCAGAACAAAGAAGTCCCTCTATGGAATTCTATCCTAAGTAAAAATGAAATACTTACAGCAATCATTTATCTTATAATATAAGTTAAAAACAGACTCTAAAAAGGACTGCACCACCACAGGATTTATTGAGTATAAGCAAAAGTCCTTTACATGTTTGGGTCTATATAAATGTTCGTGTACATTCATTTATTCATTGATTCATCATCCTGATTAGGCGTACTGTACATCCCGGGCCTGTGCTGTGAGCACTTGGCACAAGGCAGGAAAGCACCATATATATATATATATATATAGATATATATAACTTATAAGAGTCATAAAAGATAGAGAAGATAATTAGTATATAGAAAGTTAAAGAATAAAGTAGTAATAATAGTACTCGTAGACAATTAATGACAGAATAGTAGAGTAGATAATTAGTGGCAGATCCCTAGAGCACAGACACATACCAAGAGAGTGTCTTCACTGCCTCAGTTTTTCGGCAAAAAACACACACACACCCTTTCACATGTCGCTATCCTCATGGAACCGAATTCAGTTTTAAAAAGGATCACATTGTTCTTGTGATCTAGTTCCACCTGGGCCCAGAGGTGCTTCTTTTCTATAATGAGTCAGGAGAATTAACTGTCCCTCATACTGCTCATTCTCTGTCCGAATGTTTTATCCAATTTAACTGGTATTATCAATGGTTTATTCATTTCTTTTTTCCTTTTTCACATTTCACATTTGATTCCAAAGCAACTTACAAAATACAGTCAAGAAGCAACAGATAATGAGCAGTTGAAGGTCTCTGGAAGCCCTGGGATTTACATTTACCACCTACCAGATTACTAGTGTGAATCCTCTGTTTCTGATGCAGCACTATTTAGAGCTGGGATACACTCTAGAGCTTCATTGAATTAAAACTTGTGGTCATTCAGTTACACAAAAGGTATTTAAAGGATTAGCAGTTAACATGACAGAATGGTGACAATATTTACCTATAATATTTACCTTTTACACTCAGAAATTAGTCAATGGCTATAAATTAAAAATATCAATTTGAAGTGGTTATGTTTGTTTCGCTTTAGTGCTTCATGTTAGCACTTTTGCCTGTTCTAAACTTGAAGCATAAACATATATATCTCTGTCTAGTTATCTATAAACAATTCGTTCCATTGCTATTATCAATTCTTTTCAAACAAGCCATATTGTTAAAATAAAAATAAAACAAAATAATCTTAGGGATAGCGAAAATGATGATCATTATTACAAATAAAACATTCATTCATTGAATGTCTACCGCTTATCCGATCTACACTCGGGTCACGGGGAGCCTGTGCCTATCTCAGGCGTCATTGGGCATCAAGGCAGGATACACCCTGGACGGAGTGCCAACCCATCCCAGGGCACACACACACACTCTCATTCACTCACGCAATCACACACTCACACACACACACTCACACACACACTCACACTCACACACTACGTGCTAACCACTAAGCCACCGTGCCCCCCACAAATAAAACAACAATAAAATTTTTTTAGCAAAATACCAATGCAGGCATGCTTTCTTTAATATTATTATGTTAATATTTTTATTAAAAAAACATTTTTTTTTTCAAATATATGTTCAAAAAGGGGGGGGGGGGGGCATGGTGGCTTAGTGGTTAGCACGTTTGCCTCACACCTCCAGGGTTGGGGGTTCGGTTCCCGCCTCCGCCATGTGTGTGTGGAGTTTGCATGTTCTCCCTGTGCCTCGGGGGTTTCCTCCGGGTACTCCAGTTTCCTCCCCCAGTCCAAAGACATGCATTGTAGGTTGATTGGCATCTCTAAATTGTCCGTAGTGTCTGATTGTGTGAGTGAATGAGAGTGTGTGTGTGCCCTGCGATCGGTTGGCACTCCGTCCAGGGTGTATCCTGCCTTGATGCCCAATGACACCTGAGATAGGCACAGGCTCCCCGTAACCCGAGAATAGATTGGATAAGCGGTAGACAATGAATGAATGTTCAAAAGGGGGATCAACTCTAGGATAAGATGTTCGACAAGCTCATAAGTTATCAATTCTTTTTAAATAAACCACTTGACAATTCAATCCAGAGACAGTAAATAAAATAATATCTTGTGCTTGGGCACAATAGACAAAAAAAAACTAGAGTTGTACAAATACAGCCAGTTTTTATAAACTGAGCAGTAGTTTTGAAGTTTTGCAGAGTCCAGATCCATAATGTGATAAACCAGTTTATGTATCCTGTTCTAGACTTTTGCTCTAGGGTGTAGCAGTTCCGCTTTGGTGTTTGAACCCTGGATATTCAGTGTCACAATCCTTGTATCGCAAGCATTTTATTCTGTGCTTCAGATCTTCTCTCATTCCAGGAATTCAGGTGAAAATAAGTAAATAATTTGCGAATGAAAATATTTACTTTAGCACTGATTAGGTGTATGTGTGAAATATTGCAAGTGTGTTGGTATTTTCACACAGATTAGAAAGAAAATGACACTTCTAAGCCCAACAATTGATGACAGACAAGACTTGGAACAATTCCCCCTTGATTTTGTGTATCACCAGGACCAAAACGTATTTTGTGTACACAGCTTCTCAACCATCGTGTGAAGTGCTAATGATAGCTCTCAAAGGGCCCTCACACACTCTGATCTGCGTGTTTGTGTCTCTGCAGAATGCAGGCAGCCAGGGATGCTGGGCCGTTTGATGTCTCGTGCCGTGAGATATGAACTGACGTCTTTCCGTGTCTTTCAACTCTCATCCAGGTGTGTGTGTGAGGAATCTCTTAATTGGCTACCAGTGCAGCTGTCTTGTCCGACACAGCGTTCATCATTTGAGTGCACAGTTGAGCATATGTCTCATATTTGCAGATTCGTTCACTCTGGAGGGATTTCTGACTGTGCATGCTTTCAAAGATGAGCAACTATGCAGCAATTAGAGACAATGTTAGTTATATTACTAGACAATATTGCAAGAATTACATGGAAACAGGATGTGGTGTGAGTGCCTTTATGAGGGAAAAAGAATCAATGGATCTTTAAAATGTTCTGTGGTCTAAATGGCTGGAGAGAGCACTTGGGTGAAACTAGCAGAGCAAAGGAGATGGTACAAAGGAGATTTCTCTATCTCTATCTCTATCTCTCAATGGTGATAGCTACAAGCAGACAATCATCTGTTTCAGGACAGGTTAGAATGCCAGTGAGGAGCTGGTGCACTTGAGTTTAAAATAACAGCACAGTAGCCTCTTTGAATCAATTCCTGTGATTCCTTCGAGGTGGCGGCTTTGAGGGAAAATGTACTAGATCTAAGGGTAGAAAGTCACATCTAACATATGATTGAAAGTTCTTTAATGCTAGTCGTGTATATAGATATTACATGAAGGACATGATCTTAGGGAGAGGAAAAATCAGCAGTATCATTCATTGTCTACCACTTATCCAAA
The DNA here is from genome assembly GCA_033459395.1 of Hemibagrus guttatus. Lineage (NCBI taxonomy): Eukaryota > Metazoa > Chordata > Actinopteri > Siluriformes > Bagridae > Hemibagrus > Hemibagrus guttatus. The sequence goes on from JAUCMX010000003.1 coordinate 14,359,071, forward strand.
CTATACTCGGGTCACGGGGAGCCTGTGCCTATCTCAGGTGTCATTGGGCATCAAGACAGGACACACCCTGGACGGAGTGCCAACCCATCGCAGGGCACACACACAAACAGTCTCATTCACTCACACAATCCTGACAATTTAGAGATGCCAATCAACCTACCACACATGTGTTTGGACCAGGACCCAGAAGAAACCCCCGAGGCACGGGGAGAACAGTCAAACTCCACACACACGGTGGAGGCGGGTATCGAACCCCCAACCCTAGAGGTGTGAGGCAAACATGCTAACCACTAATCCACCGTGTCCCCCTCAGCAGTACCATTTTATAGCAAATGCAATGTAGGCAGGATTTCTTTAATATTAATTTTTTTTTTTTTTAAATATGAACCACTTTAAAATATATGTTCAAATGGGGGAACTATGGGATAAGATGTTCAACAAGCTCATACTGGTGTAATGTTTTGAACATTCATTTCAAACAGATTATCTTTTTTAGGGCTATCCTTTTTTATGATGTGAAAAATCTTTTATACTCTAGAAGCATAATCTTAATGATTCCCATAATTGCTGAAAACAATAGAGGTGGTATTGTAATATGGTAGTGATCTAATTTTAATGAACACTAAAAATGTTTATAATCATTAACTGAGTGTGAGCTAATAAGATGTAAAGAACACATTTTATTATAACAAATTAGACCAAATTATAACAAGTTACATTACCTCCAAAAACTATTTAGTTATACACCAAAGCTATAAAGCAAATTCAGGGTGATTATAAATTATGATGTAGTGAAGTGTGTAAATCTACTGAAGCTTAGAAAGCACAGCTTTATCTACCAACATCAGCGCTATCTTATGTGTCAACGCCATGGAAGGAAACAGTGACAAGTCTAATGCTATAAATAAGAGGCTCGTAGCGGGTGAGAATCTTGACCTGTCACTGGTCTTGTCACTAGCAGGGAAAACAATATGCATGCTAAAGAAGGCTGAGTGATTCAGGCTCTGTGTTTCTGAAGCCTGCATGTCAGATCCCCCCGAAAGACCCCAGAGCTCTGTTCACAACATGGCAGCAAGGCGCATGAGGGACGTTCCTCCAGTCACTCAGTTAGTCAATCAAGCACACACACACACACAGAGAGAGAGAGAGAGAGAGAGAGAGAGAGAGAGAGAGAGAGAGAGAGAGAGAGAGAGAGAGAGAGAGAGAGAAAAGAGAGATGTACATTACTGTGTGGAGGTTTGCTAGTGATTGTGTCCTTTTTTCTAGCCTCAGGGAAAATGCCTGAGTGTTGAAACAATGTAGAAGCAAAGCAGAAAAAAAAATCAATTTCTATTGTATGTGCAGATATTTTTAAATAAGGTGGTGAAATTCCCACTGCAAAAAATAGTATTTAAACATCCACAAAACAATCAGAAGCACATTCCTCTTGTGTGCACGCACACACACACACACACACACACACACACACACACACACACACACACCACACACACACATTCAAATGTTTATCCAGGGTAATTTAGGAAGAAAATCTTGCATAGCCAATCCATCTACTGGCATGTTTTTGGGAAGGTGGAGAAAACCAGAGAACCAGGAAGAAACCTCTCATCATCTGTTTTTTTTTTTTAAATGAACGTGCATGATCAGGTCAAGATAACAAGTCCTTTTTTAAATCAAAAAGTTAAAAGAGTAAAAAAAAAGGTAAAAAAAAATGGAGGAAATGAGGAAGGTAGTTGTTTAGTAGAGGAAATTGTGACGATTAAACTCAGAAATGTACAGTTAGTCAAAAAGTAATGCAATATGCACCTCATCTTTTACAAGCAAGCAGCTAGAGGAATAATGTTAACAAAATGTTAATCATTTCTATTCTTCCTGGTAGAATTTGCTATTTTTTTCCAGCAAACTTCTGTGTAAATTGAGTTGCTTGGAATATATAGAGCATGGTGATAAAATATCTCCTCTAAACATACAAGACATCCACATTACAAAGATGCTGTTTTTAAGCCTATGCAATATAACCATGGTTAAGGAGTTGGAAAGGTGCCTGACCGCTGCAGTCTCTATCCAGTAAGATGACAGAATATAACTACTTTATTGCAAGCAGTTATCCTAAGGAGATGGTTATCTCATTATTTTGGAGCCCAAGAAAACCAACAAGCCTAGAGTAAGATTTAGAAAAGTTATTTGTTTTAGCGAAAGCAGGGAAAGTGGTGGTCTAGATAAACCTTGGCTATATATGTGTAAATGTATATTTATACTATTAAATAAAATAAATATTATTTCTGCTATTACCACATCAGTTTCTTTTTAAAGCAGGCTGTGATTGATTTTTGATTATTTAATAAGACATCTGGGTAACATAATGGCAATGAATATTGGTCAGGGGAAAGAAAAAAAAATTCAGAAGGGCCCCATACATTTCTTTGCCTGAAGCCCACAAGGTATCTAGAATCCCATTTCCATATGTGAGGCTTAAATTAATGACATCAAGTCACAGAAAGGAAAAGTAACAGTTTATTCTCTTGCTTTCTTTCTTTAAGCGTAAATGAATAATGAGGAAACGCAAATGTAATGAGAAGCACATGTTCACCCGGGGCTCATATTAAAAATTCATAATTCATAATCAGAGCTTTTATGATGTGGCTCTGGCATGTGTTCAATATTGTTTGTATGAGTATCTCAACATTGCCAAAACACGACCTGTAGCAAGGTCGATGTGTAGCAAGGCTGTGGCATAGTATTAATCTCTGGAGCCTGTTCTTAAGTACACTGTGGGACTACTTTTCCCCAAAAAAGTTATGAATGTGTAGTTATTATCAGGATAATTACCAACGCATTGCGGCTGTTTCTAAAAATCCGGGCGGTGCATTTCCTAATGTTGACAGATAATGTCACATTAGACCTTTATTATGAAAACGACACACTATCATTAATTACAATGTATACACCATTCACTGACTTTTTTCAGCTTTTTCTGTCATGAACAGCTAATGAATCAACAATCCTGTTCAGCTTATTAACTTAAATCATCACTAAATTTCACACAATGACACTTTGCTTTCAAACCCTAAAAACGTATTCTTCATTTCATCACGGTTAGTTGTTTTTTTTTCCATGATAGATCTATTTGAAGAAGTAGAACAAATCATTTGAAAGTTTGAAAGAGATCATTCCTCAGAGAACCTCCAGCATTTTTATCGAAAGAAAGTTGCATTATTCTGCCAATATTCATTTATTTACGACTTTGATTGCCTTCAGCATTAAACTTTGAGCCCAATACAAAAATTCCACTTCAGGCGTTTTGATAGCCCCTTCTAATTTGGGGCACTGAGGGGTCAGTTCTACTATTCTCTCCCTCCCACAAGCTTGCCAGTAGGCAGCTGCACCGTTTATTTATTTATTTTTTTACAACATAATAAGGAATGCTCTTAAAGTGAAGTAGGTTCCTTGCCAATTCAGGTTCAGATGCTTTAAGAGTCTGCTTTTGTGCCAATGTCCTAAAAAATACAGTGCATATAAAATTCATAACAGTTCTGTGTTGATATATTTTCTAAAGGAATAAAGGAAAAAAAAAAGGAAAAACTGCTGAGGTCACTGAGATTTCTCCTACAGATTCGGTTTCTATTGTAGCGTCAGCTCTCGAGTCTCTGCCAAGCTTCCACTGAGAATCGCAAAAGAAGATCTCCAAAATGTCAGCCTGACAACAGCACTTCACACAGCCAGCAGTGCCACCAAGACTCAGGCACAAGAGGACACAGGGGGGTCACTGATGTGTGTGTGTGTGTGTGTATGAGGTAACAGTTTAAAGCTCTACAATAGGCCATATCGAAGCTCACTCACTGTCCAAAGATCATTGTAAGGTTATGGGAAAAAGGAAAGTGTCATTTTGGATCCTTTTTTTGCTGAGCCATGGAGGATGAGAACCCTGAGGCGAATCCCTTTGACCTTTCCAAAATGTTACTGTCCGTTTGGCATGCCTACCTCACCTAATGAAAGTTTTATTGCCATGAATTTTTTATTCCAATCCCACTCCAGGCCTGGGGCAAACCTGGACCGAAGCAGATTAGGACCTCGGCGAGAGACAGAGGGAACGACCAGGCAAGGCAGCTTAGCACAAGAGACGAAAAGAAATGAGCTGCGCTCGGCTTAATATGGGCTAATATGCATAAATTCACACTTCGGTATTGCCCTCCTGTTTCAGTGAATTAATGTTATAGGGATTACTCTAACTCTAAGAAAGATGGAACTTGAAAAACATTTCAAACTCTGAAAGACTGAATAATGGCTCCCTCAGTATACACTTTACTTCAGCCCATAACAGACGATATGGTCAAGGCAAAAATGAATTCCTTAAATTATGTCCCTCAGAGATCAGCGGGAATTTGTCAGTCATGAATGATCCCGTGTTCACCCTGCTGAAGGTTGAGCTCAAGTCCCTTGTGCTTGGCCCTCCCACAGTGCAGTGGAGAAATGTGCAGTGCTGTTGAGAAATCTGTTCAGGGTTGGAACCATTGGAGAAAGTGTCTTGGCTCTATAGGCCAATCCTCCCCCTTCCCCAAACAGATAGAACTATATCTGGATGATTCATTATAAGAACTGATTATGCAAGCTGCCCTCTGGTCTTCATGCAGAGTTTCACAATGACTTATCTCCCAAGACTAATGAGGCTGACCCTTCACTGCCTTATATGGGCCAAGATATTCTGGGAATTTCAGCACATCTATGCCATGTGCTTTTCTTTGCTTTGCTTTTGCATCGGAACAGGATGTCTGTGTGTGTGTGTGTGTGTGTGTGTGTGTGTGTGTGTGTGTGTGTGTGTGTGATTGTGTGATTGTATTTAAACTATAAATGGGCATGGAACAATCAGCGAGAGAGAGAGTGGAGAGAGAGAGAGAGAGAGAGAGAGAGAGAGAGAGAGAGAGAGAGAGAGACTCACGGTTGGCAGAGTTTGATGAGGTCCTGGTCGGTGGTGCCAGGAGGGAGGCCTCGGATGTACAAGTTGGTTTTACTGAGCTGCTCCACTGCACTCTGGCTGCTGCTATTGGTGCTGGGACTGGGTGGAGCCATTGGCGGAGGGGGAGGGGCATAGGACTGCTGTTCCACCAAAGATAATTTATAAAGAGAGAAAGAGACAAATGTTAGCAGATGTCAGTTAACATATATGGCAAAGATACAACATATCAGACACACACTCCAAATACCTCTCTAACTGTAGCAACAATTAGGGACAATTCTGGAAAGACTTGACTGTAGCTTAACCACTTTTTAGCCTTGATTTACACAACAAGCCTTACATTCAAGAAACTGTCATAGAGCTGAGAGACCCTTAAAGCAGGTCAGTGAACATGCTAGCCAGATTAAAGTGAGTGTGTGCATGTGTGTGTGTGTGTGTGTGTGTGTGTGTGTGTGTGTGTGTGTGTGTTGTGTGTGTGTGTGTGTGTTTAGTGCACCAGCTAACAGTCATGTTGGATTGTTTTCAATAGTGGCTGATTTTAGGAAGTAATACAAAGGGGAAAATTGTCTTTATATTTCAAGACATTTGTGTGGTCTTTTTTTAATATAATAATGTTCTGAAGGCTTAAACTCAAAATGCATGGTTTACATAGTTAATGAATCATTCTTCATGTACAGATCAGTAAGCTCATATACAATCATTCATGCAGAGCTTTATGATCTAAAGTATTTACTGCAAATCAGTTTCATTTTCAAAATAGTTTTAACAAGACCATGTCAAAAACAATAGCGCCAGCGCTGAACATATTTGAAGTATTAAAATTCAGTAATAGAACAAAAGACGTATTGATATAAGCAATTCTCTCTCTCTCTCTCTCTCCTCTCTCTCTCTCTCTCTCTCTCTCTCTATCTCTCTCTCTCATGCTCTCTCTCTCTCAGCATTACTCTAGTCTATTCTTTACTATTATAAACTAAACACATGCTATGCCATAACACAGTAGGTCCACTCAAATTCAGTATTACAGTAGCTGCCTTACCACTCATAAAGCACAGGAAGAGGCTTATTCTTGAACGTATATTTTGGCATCAAAAGAAAAATCCATACCAAGCAATTTTTCACAGCTTGAATGCCAGAAATGATATGCATTAAAGTGCTTATGGCACCTCTGAAGCAAAAATGAACCCGTTTATATGTGTGTTTTGAATGAAAACTGATTCCAAGATAAATTCCTGTGAATATAGTTTCACACTATGACAGTTATAGGAGTAAATTGCTGCTTCTGAAGGGACGTCAAAGAGGAAATCAAGTCCTTTTAAGAATCATATAATTTCCCTGCTATACCTCACAAGAGCAAGAGGCTTCACTTGAAGTGCCAAATCTCATCTACTGTACCTGGTGTGCATCTCATGTAGAGTCTGTTTAATGTGTGTGTGTTTGTGCATGTGATTGCGTGTGTGCTTGTGTGTGTACTGTTTCTGACTCCGTTTTTTGATAATCATTGGCTGTCACAGTGGTGCACATTGGCAAGTCTGGCCTGATATTAATCTATTACCTGTACTTCCCCACAGCCTACAATTACCACAGCTCGAGACAGACAGGTCTATCGGAAGACTGGCACGCTCTGCAACAATGTTATTCCCACAGTGCTTTGCCTCAGGCTAAGGCTATGAAAGAAAGCATTGAGTTTTCACGAATATGACACACACACACACACACACACACACACACACACACACACACACACACACACACACACACAAGAAATGAAATGAGGCCAGACACACAGTCGGTGTGGAGGTCTAATGAAATTTAGATAAGATCTAAAAATGATGAAAAATAGGGGATATCTATGCATAAGAATATGTAGAAGATAAAAACACATTCACAGTGGTGCACCACCCTACACACCTGTGCACACACACACAGACACACACAAACACATATGCAATACCTAAATGTGCGACTGGCATGTGGAATACACAAACAATGCGCCTGGGACTATGGACACAGACATGACTGACATGCCATCACTGACTGAGAGTGCACATGCATAAATGGATGTAAAAAAAAAAAAAACACACACACACAACACACACACACACACACACACACACACACACACACACACGCACACACACACACTTGATAGTAGTGCGGAAGCAAAAAGCCTTCTTTTAGCATAGGGGTCATTTTACACAGCAAGCCAGGGCCTGGTTTCTGCTACATGATGGCATGATGGAGAGAAGTAGAAGAAGAGTGCAAAAGAGCGTCTGATCAAAGAGCTCGCCTCTGAAACCTCTTTCAGCCAATTTGTGCAGCTGTCAGGGGCCAGACGATAGCACATCGGCATGTGTAATATGTCAGGAGGCGTGACGGGGAAGCCTTTGAAACGTCAAAAGTGCTCATTGCTCCCCGGCACCCAGGCCTAGGTTAGTGACAGGAGGAAAGCATGCAGCTCCTGTGACATGTTGACAAGCCTGTAACTTAAGCATACAGATAAATATTCATAATTTGCCTGGTAAAGGCAAATGATCAAAGTCCTTATATATACACACATATATATATATATATATATATATATATATATATATATATATATATATATATATATATATATATATATATACACTTTAAGTTGTAATCTGTAATATTTAGCAGCTCAAATGCTGACAAGATTATTTTTCCTGCCACCCACATAACCTCTCTCCATCTGTTAAAACTACTGATGTGTTCATTTGGAACATGGGACAAGGGAAGTGAGCGAGGGCACCATAAATATAGACACAGAGCTAGAAAGCCAGCTAAATGATGACTGGAGGTAACAATTTGGCTAGCTTTTACACTACGTACTGTAACATAGACATTAAGTGTTTTCTAGTAACAGTGAATGTATGACAGAACCCACATGAATGTCGACTTTTTACACATATGTTGGTAAATTATGTTTAGGGTTTATAAAATGTCAATTTTAGTAACATTACACTAAACAAATTAAACCATTAAGACAGACGCTAGTCATATGGATGGTTCTAGTTAGCTCTGATCTGATTCCGGGTGGAGCTAATTTATGTTCAGTTGAACATAACTGAAAGCCTGAAACCAAATCTGCTGTATGACAATATCAGATTTGTCCTATAATGTCTTTGGGATTACATGTTGATTATATGCTGAAAGTCCAGAAACACTTTTAAATGTTAAAGACATCGCTCCCATTTTAAATGTGTAATGGGATGCCTTTATACTGAGGAACAGCCTCAGCAAGACATGCTAAAAGAGATAAGCCCCCAGACAACTAATAAAATGATAAAGTGGTAATTATAAAGAGCTATCTTTAAATATATAAAATTTATTAAATCCCTTTCAAACACTCACTTTTACACACTGGCTCCCCTCTTCTGATTTTTAACAAATTTTCTCTTGAGTAACTAAATCTGTCTATCAAGACTCTCCACCTTCTCATTTTCTGGGGATAAATCTTCCCCTCCCATCCTCCCTTCTCTTGTAGCTTCTTACCCTGCCACTGTCCGTAAGCTGTGCTGGTGCAGTGCCCTAGTGCCATCTCAATTTAAGGGTTAGTGATGTGCACACACATTATCTCCTCTTTGCACACTCAGATAGCCCTCATTTCCCTAAAGAGTCCGCCAGTCACCAAACAATTAGTATTTCTTGGAGAGTACTTCAAAATGGGTTTCAAATGGCTGCTCCTCTTTTCCAGCCCACCATCCCTCATGAGAAAGAGAGAGAGAGAAGAGAGAGAGAGAGAGAAGAGAGAGAGAGAGAGAGAGAGAGAGAGAGAGAGAGAGAGAGAGAGAGGAGAGAGAGAGAGAGAGAGATTTCTAAGACTGCAGGTTTTCTCTGCTAGTGTGCTAATGTGAGTCTGCACAAAGTGCAAAGGTGTGTGCATTTATGCATAATGCATTTTTATCACATTGTTGACAGTAAAACAGCACAGCATTTTTTTAAACAAGCCCCATAATGCATTCTTATTCCCTTTATCTTGGTAATAACACATAGATCTAGAGGATTCACACAGACACACACATACTAGCTCTTTCCCAAGGTCAGTGATCGACAGTACATGCTGTACATGGGACAGAGTCATCTCTTCTCCTATCACGCTCTACCCGAGGGCTTCCTGGGGCTAGGGAAAGAATGCTGCCTATTTTGGGAGCAGGGCTGAGATCCCTTCCTTCCGGACAACAGAAGCCTGGAGTCCAGAGGAAATCCCAAAGACCAGACTGTGCAGAATACACACACAATTGAAGCTACATTCAGCTTTTAGAAAGTATGACACTGTCTGACCCGAGGATCCATTACTGCATACATTAGCCCATTAGCCTCTAGCTAATGGCTGTGTGGTGTCTGTAGAAAGACTACCAGAGGCAGCCATTAGGACTTGCAGTCAATAATCTCCTGCATTACAGTCTGCATCTCTGAAAAGAATTTGTAAACATTAGGAATCGGTGATTGGTGAACTATCCAAGCCAAATAGATCTTCATCTAACACTTCTAAGGAAGAATGGCGGATCAAAAGGAGGAGGATGTTGTAATGTAAGCATAGTGTTTGAGTAATATCTGTTAAAAGGTCACAGAGTGTTTTTGTCAGTTTTGTAGTATTAAAATGTTTTTTATTGTATTACTGTTTTTTTTTCATATTTTTATTTTGATATGTAATGCTGTACTGGAAACAGCTTAAGGGGGTAAACAGTGCTTTTTGGCTTTTTTGTTTTTTTAATATCAAAAAAATATTTTTTTTAACATTTTTTTTTTTTTTTTTTCCTTTTTCTTTCTCCTTTCTTTCTTTCTTTCTTTCTTTTTTTTCTTTCTTTCTTTCTTTCTTTCTTTCTTTCTTTCTTTCTTTCTTTCTTTTTTTTTTCTTTTTTTCTTCTTTCTTTCACACCACAACTGAGTTGATTGAAAAGCAAAATAAACAAATTAGAAAGACAGTAGTTGGTGCTGATGATAATGTCCATTTGTCTTAAGAACTCTCAGACATTTCTGCCATTTAGGTAATGATTACCAGGTCCAGGCATTATGTTTCTTTTTCAATGTTAAGGTGCATAAATTAAGCATTACCAATTAGGCTTGGGAAGATGGAATTATCCCAGCGTGGTCTGTTCTGCATAACGGAATCCTGTGGTGAATGGGCTTTCGAATACTGAGAAAGCCTGCTTAAAGAGCGTGCCTCCTACACAAGCCTTTTACTTTTGACCTTTCCAATAAGTTACACAGTGCAATAGACCACACACACTGAGAGAGAGCACCTGAGTCAAAGTCTGCTCTTTGCCTCCCTCTCCTCTCTCTCTCTCTCTTTCTCTCTCTCTGTCTCTTTTTCTCTCTCTCTCTCCTCTCTCTCTCTCCTCTCTCTCTCTCTCTCTCTCTCTCTATCTATCTATCTATCTCTACCTCAACAGGAATGCAGGGGCAAACAGACTGGCTTTAATTTAGAAGGAGCACACAGCTCCAGAGGCTGAAACCATCCTCAAGCTTGTTAACGTCAGGCCCACGCTCATTTAATGTCATAAACAAGTTACACAAACATTCAGCCAGACAGGACTAACAACATCCTCCACTCTGGCCTCTCTCACGACACACACACTCACAGAGAGAGAGAGTGTGAGGGGAGGGGGCTAGTGTGGTAAGAAAGAAAGAAAGAAAGAAAGAAAGAAAGAAAGAAAGAAAGAAAGGAAAAAAGGAAAAAAGGAAAAAAGGAAAAAAGGAAGGAAAAGGGAAAGGGAAAGGGAAGGAAGGAAGGAAAAGGAAAAGAAAAAAAGAAAAAAAGAAAGAAAGAAAGAAAGAAAGAAAGAAAGAAAGAAAGAAAGAAAGAATATGTACTTGTCTAGCATGAACTTAGACTTGATCTGCTCTCCAGCTCAATCCACCTACATGATAAATGACAATCTGTGCCTCATTCCACACTCTTCCATAGTGACTCACTCACATCTGTGATTTCACAACAGCTACACTACAACATTATTCACCAGGACTGTGTGGCCCTTCAAATATTCTCAAAGCATGAATAATTGAAGGTTCATTCTTAGTATGAATATACATACACATGCAAATTTCACTTATCTATATTTAACATTCAAATTCAGTTATATTACTGAGTTACTGAGCTCACTGTTTAATGGGAATTACATGTATATTAAACAGGAATATTTATTTAATAATGGGGCATGGTGTCACAATGCTAGGATCATATAATGCTAGTAGGTGGGTTAGTGATTCTAATTGTATGTGTGTATGTGTGCCCATGTGCATGTATCTGCCCTGTGGCAGACTCTCATACAGGGTGTATTCCTGCCTCCTGCCCAGAGTTTCTGGGAAATGTTCCAGTTCCACCGCAACCCTGACCGGAATAAAATGGTTACTGAAGATGAATGATTTGAAATAAAAATATTTATTTTAAAGTTGTAATGTGGATTCATTAACTTCTTTCAAAGACTGAAAGAAATTAAACCCATGAAAAGGACAAGGGAAATGAAGAGTAAATTTTTTGGCTGCTGCATTAGCCCCACCAAATCCCCAGTCCCTCCAGGGCAGACACCTCATATTCAAATGTGAGGAAACAATCAATGTCTTTCTCATTTACATATGAACAGGCAGCGGGAAGCTCGCAAATCTGGCACAGTCCATTTTAATCCGAGAATGACTTCGTCCTGTATTGTTATGAGAAACAGTGTGGATGCTCTGTACTCTCCGCTCCCAATCTTCCGTCTGGAATTAACATCAGAATGAGAAGCTTCCTCAGACCAGAGCACTGATCGAGCCCTCTTGGGCTCGAGTGCTGTTACCCCGGCAACAAAGTGGAGGACAAGGCAGGGCCTTATCAATCAATTAGAAATGTCTCTGAGCTGCAGGGTTACGGTCCCGCCTCAGTTTATCAAATTCATTATGGCCTTGGCTAGCGTACTAACACTTTTACTTTGCAGACAAAGAGCTTTTCCAGAAACTATAACTCTAACTCTTTGTAGAGGAATGTACTTGACTGCATTATCTATTGGTGTGATTTAAGAGCTGATCATCTTACAAGGGCTTTGATCAATTTGGGAATGAGTTCAATAAAAAGTAAAGTAAGTTGAGAGAGTCATATGCAATGCACATAGCTCAGGGAGGGGTTACTTTTATTCTTTTAAAATCCCTTCTCTAGGCTTGCCTTTTCAATCAGCTTTCCAAATATTCCAGGCAGACACAATCCTGGGAATTCCTCCATCCGTTGCTTCTTTTTTGTCAGAGTTACTCAGAATCAAGTAAATTGCCATCACATGGCATTTTGGAGGATGTGGGGTCAGGCTCATGTTACAGTAATTTGAACAAGAGAAGCAAAAGTAAAAGCAGGTCTTTGTTCAGTCCGAACAGTTTACATTTGATGTCAATACCAACTCAAATGAAATTTGTGAACTGTTACTCACATGACGCGAGATTCAGTCAAGCAGTATCAACTGTTTCTGTAGCAAAAATTAGAACCCTTTAATCCTCAATCCCATTATAGATGTATAGACTCTGCTGGTTACCAGTGATTAAAATCACACCACATGAAGCTAACAGGAGCGTACCTAATGTGGTGGATATTTCCAGGGAATTTCAACAGTTCACAGTAATATGAATAATCCTGGTGCACAAGCAACCACAATGGCTTCACATGTCAACCTTGAATTTAATCTACACATCACCCATCAGCACACACACACTCTCACACACATGATGAAGTGCTGCTCACACACTGCCTGTGTCTGTCCTTCTCACTGCATTGAGTCATCAGTTTTCCAGTCCATTAGTCACACACCATCAAACACTGTCATATCATGTCAGGGCAGTGTGTGTGTGTGTGTGTGTGTGTGTGTGTGTGTGTGTGTGTGTGTGTGTGTGTGTGTGTGTGGGGGCGTGTGTGTGTGTTTGATCAAAAACCATCTATGTGGCATAGCCCAGCCTTATGAAAACCACACTTCAACCCAAATATGCCTATTTCTTTAAATGTTAGCCAGGCAGTAGCTGCCTCAATCAATTCAGACACTGAGACGAGGAACCATCACACTCAGCACAGTGACACCATTCAGTTTAAATATAATACTTCAGGACCTTTTTTCATACCACATTTTTCATCACGCTTTTAAATACATGCTTTTTTTCTCTCGAATCAAAGCCTTAAACAGAACATATTAAGCGCAGTCTGGAATTTTTGACTGATTTGATGGCTATATTGAATCACCCTAAAAAAATTAGAACGATCCATTTCCCACCATTTAGCTCTTTTATTGTATGTAAGTTGGTTTGAAAAAGATGGTTGAGAAGGAAGAATCCATGCAATATTTTCACTCCTGAAACTTGATGCAGTAAAACAGCAGAGACTGGGAAGCAGGGGTGTTAAAACACTGAGGACTGTGCTGCATGCTGTGTTAGAGTGTGATACAGTATGTCAGGAAAGACTGCCGTCACACTCAGCAATCATCCAGACACTCCTCAAGGGAACTGTGGAGACCCACCGAGACTGAGTCAAGTACATAAATGTATTCAGGAATGGTTCATGAGAGAAGCACAGAAATGTCTACACTAGGTGTCTTGTATGTCTGGTGTGTGGCAGAGTTGGATGATTTCTCTGCTCGAACTTGACTATTAAACCTGGTCATTAACTGAGTCAGCTACATTAGAGCAGAGAAATCATCAAAATAATTATACATGCCTGTGTTAGACATCTTAGAGTAAATGGTCTAATTGCAGGGGTGGAAAGTAACAAACTATCACTAACACTTCCATTACAGTAATTGAGTGTATGTTTCATTAACCATACTTTTGAGTTCAATTAAATCATTATAGTCAAAAAAAAAAAACTAGATTTAATTTCACACCATTTATTTTTGACCACTGTTAAATAAATAAATATGCATTTAATGCTGAAAGAATGTAAGACGATTAATAGAGCATCTGTGAAATTTTAAAAATAATAATTTGTTATTTGACCCAATCCAAATAAAGCAGTTTCATGTCTACACAATGCTTAATCAGCAGCAGCAATGTCTGAGAGAGTGGAAACAGATGAGCATCCCTGGCCCAATTTATCAAGCATCTTTTGTTTCAAATGCTTCCAAGAAAACAGTGTGATAATGATCTGCAAATTATACTTCCCAAAAACCCATGGGGATATCAGCATTACACAGCTCAGCATCCAACCTGCAGAAACATGTATGGGTAAGCCATTAGCTAGCCTGAGTGAGCTAGACTAGCTAGCTAGGTCTGTTGATGTTTTACAATATAAAAGCTTTGCAGTAAACTAAGATGTCATTTCGATGTTTGCTAGAGATTGTCTGGTGTGTTAAATCTGTCTAAAGCACTGCTACATCCTATAGGTAACACTCAGGATAATGGGTAAGATGCATCTTTGCTAGGTAGCTTATTAGAAAGCTTGAAAACTAAAGTAAAATTAAAGTTAAAATAGTTTGAGCTAGCTACAAACCAAGCAATCAGCCAAACCCTAGCAAGAAAAGAACAGAAGGGAGAATGAAATATTTTTGAATTAGCTTTGTTAATTAAAGACATATGAAAAGGTAAATTATGTATGTAAAGTAATTACTCAACTCCTACTTGAGTAATTTACTTGAACACTACTTTCACTTGTACTCAAGCAGTAAGAGAACTTTTACTCAAGACAGCGTGTTTTATATGTGCTCCACCAATGACTTTGAATTGCAAGAAGTGATCATTATCCATATTAAAACAGATATTACAGAACAAAATATAATTATAGGAGCACACAGCACAATAAAGTTTAAGCCTATTAGCTGCCTTCATGGTTTATTGCTAATCTGTGACATGGAAATTGATTGATGTCAAAGACATCAGTAGTGATATGAGGATGCTTTTGTAAAATGCATTAAGTGTTCAAAACAGCCATTATGCATTTTATATTATATATATTATTCATTACTTCATACATTTTATTTATACGAGTAGGTCTGCACGCTGGATACAGAGCTCAGTATAGCTAATGTGCTGCATATAATGACTATGACTTTCACAATGAAAGTCTTGCTGGTAGCATCATTAAATTTGCCTGTGCAAACAATTTTGCATGCGACTTTCTTAGGAAACCTGCTTTCCAAGGGTTAAAGCAAAACAGTGTGTTGCCTGGACAATAGTCATGCTCAATTCACACTGTTTGTCCACCCACTCTATGTAATTATCTCCAGAAATATTTGTGTTTCTCAGCACAATGTGATCACTCAGATAAACAATCAGGGCTGCCTCTTCACTTAATTCAGCAACAGCTTTTTTCTGTTTTAAATGCATGATGGATATCAGGTGATCAGGGAGAAGAAAAACAATTATTTTTGCATAATCGCAGCCATGCACCATGCTCTAAGCACACACACACACACACACACACACACACACACACACACACACACACACACACACACACACACACACACACACACACTACACACACATAGGCTGTTCCAAGCAACGGCCTCTTCCCACTCAGTTTGTGCTGTACTGTCAGAGTGCCAATTACTGTACAGGCAGGTAACATCCGTTTGAGCCAGGCTTCATTCCACCAAACCCATTACGATTCAGACACAGCGTGATAGACCTATTTAGTGCAGCACTACACTACAACAATGCCTCACTCCAGTGCACAGATACATGTATACACCACATTATGTAGTTCAGAGTCATAGGGCAATAATCTAAAGATGAAAAAAGAAAAAAAATATGCTGTTGTAGATTCATATATATTATCAAGCTGTTTAACAAATGATAACCTAAAGCCATGAGTAAGCCTCATTGAATACTGGATGTTTTAGCTAAATATAAACTCATGTAGATCTGTTTGATGTGCAGCTAGAAAAGTGTAACAATAAGCATCAAGTTAGTTAGCTAGCTACAAACCTACCAAAAAGACAGCTAGCCAATTCATATTTTTCACTATGGCACAGCTCACTTGGCTTGTTAATAAGAATAAGAAAAGAAGTATTGAAAAAATAAAAAATAAATAAAAAAAGAAGAAGAAATAAGAAAGAGAAAATGAAACATTTTTTGATTAGCTGTGTTAGTTATATGAAAAAGTAAATTAAATCAAAAGTAATTACTCAAGTAGTTTTTTCACCAGATGATGTTTTTACTCCTACTTGAGTAATTAACTTGAACACCCATTTTTCCTTTACACAAGTGAATTATTACAGCAGTAATAGTACTTTTATTCAGGTCAGTGTGTTTAAGGCGTGCTCCACCACTGACTAATTGCAAGAAGCGATCATTATCCATAATGAAACATAATCCAACATGCCTTATGGATTACATATGTATAGGAGATGCAGTACCAACCAGTAGGAATGGCAAAGAAAGGATGAATTACCTGGAAAGTATGACATATTCAATCTGATTGGCAAGAAGACAGGAGGCAAAGTGGAGAAAAAGACAGTGAACAAGGCAGATCAATTCAATACCCTTAAGCATTTACCTTTCAAAAGCACTTCCTGTTGTTAATAATTGATCTCCTAAATCAATTATTTTAATTGGTGGTAAGGTGTAATCCTGGGACTCTTTCCTCAGGCAGATTTCAAGAAATAAGGCTGCAGTGTGGTAAAAGTGCAGTACCCTGTTTTCTCCCAATGGTAAGTGAGCCAGAAATCATCTGAAATCAAAACCTACCTGGAATCATTCAAGCTGCATCTGCACTATGCAGAAAACAGAGCCAGTCTTTATTCAGCCAGCATACACGTCAAGTTATCCAGATGCTCCAAAACCTCAGATCTTTAAAAATGCATTTTATGGACACAAAATAAAATAAATTCAACACCTATGCATTTTTGCATATACTGATATTTGGTTGATAAACTCATCTTCATATTCTAAGGCCCATATATTTCTACTAAGCAAAATAATCTTCAGTCATGTTTTCTGTGCTGCATAAACACAACCTGCTCTCAATCCACTAACCCGGCTAATATTATGTTCATTTGACATTAAAATCACCCCAGTCATATCTGAGTAATCTCATAACCGAGCACCACATGCCCAAAACAAAGGAACAATTACACTACGGATAAAGAACAGGACTGATATAGCCCAGATAACATCTGTGAAGACCAACAGAGGCTTTTTCTTTTGAGAGGAAAAAAAAAACACAGAACCAGAGATTCTTTAATCTCTTTCCTAATAAGCTAAACCCACTCTGAGGAGCAGCAGTGCTGCCTCAGGTCCATCTGATCCTATGATCCCTTCAACAGCAGTCCTGCATGCACCATCAAAAAAAAAAAAAGACCATCTTTAAACAAACTGAGTTTGAAAACCCAGAAGGCATGCTAATGAAAGCAAGTCAGTGTATTCTGCGTAGAACTAAAACAAATAGTATACCAATACACCACATAAAAGACAGATGCAACGGATTCGTGGTAGAACAACCATCCGACTTAATTCACTGCTTGTTTTGCATATGCTTTGGGTATTTGCTTTTGGTTTTTATGTGCATGTGCAATTATGTGCATGAGGTTGTTTTAAAATAGATACAATACAGATAAAGCCTGCAGAATGAGAGTGTATTTCTTTGCTTCTTTGTTGTTGTTTTTTTCATTTCTCTCCTCTGTGTATTTCGTTCCATTAGCCATGATAATCTGCAGATGTGGGCTTGCCCACCTTGCTAAATTATGCAAACCCAGCTCAGGCTGGGCTCAGGAGTTTAGCTGAGCCTGATGGAGGAAGACAGACAGCTTGTGGTCTCTCTTTTGAAGAAGACAGCCTACCTCTAATCCCCCTTCTCCCTGCCTTTTTCTCTCTCTTTTCACCTTGTTGTCCGGTGCTCACACCTTTCATCCTTCTCCTCCAGTCTTGTCTTTAGAAAGGACATAGACTTTTCAACTTTTTTATTTTCAGCTACAGTTTCTCATTGTGTTTTTTTCTGCATGTAACTTGGCTGACCCCCTGTATAGTCTCTTAGCAAGATCCTTCCTGAGGCTGCTCAGGTGCTAAAATTCATGAGCAAACACTCTGGTTTATGGGATTGAGATTGACATGCTTGTAAAATGCCTTCACTGTCAAATAGAGGAGGCTCAGGTGCAGAACAATGGTTTAAAAATAAATAAATACAGAGAAAACCAAAATAGGGAAAGCATTTTTGAGTTGTCACCATGTGCCAGGCCTCCATCAGGTGAAATACTTGCAATTGAGCTTTACAAAATACAGACAGTCACATTGTGAAAAGGACTGTTTGAAACCATTCGGGCTTGGTCTCACAAAAAAAAAAACAGATTAAAAAAATCTCAGTTTGAAAAGCACAGCCTCTTCCCATGTACCAACTGACCATGCTTTATTTATTGATCTCTTTCTCTGATATGATCAGTCTCAGTGAACAAAATCTATCCATTTGCATACTAAGTGCAATTTCATTTATTTATTCAATAAAAGTGTAAAGCAGGGAGCTAATTTACTGCATAATTTTAGTGCCACAATTTCATTAATCCAACAGTTTAATTCTAAGAGCATAGCTTATATTTATTACCATTACACTGTTAAGTTACACCCACAGCTACAAATTAAAAATGGCTTTATTTGTTGGAAAGATGCTTGGCTTAATTGATGATAAAATTGGCCAACAGTGGTCTCACAAGGGCTTTTCACAATTGATGTAGTTAACCCTGAGTCATTGCAAACCCGGGTAAATGGAATCCTGGGTTATCTTGTTTCTTATTTCACACTGCTCACACTACTTTACCTGGGGTTAATAAATAATACTGAGTATACATGCTTTGGATGTGATGCCGTGCTTTGATAAATCCAACACATTTCAATAACAGCTTGTCTCACGGTTTTGCGTGAGTAAGAAAAAATGTTGTCACGTAAATCCTCCCTGGCTGTTTTAAGCCTGCTGAGTTGCACAAAGGTAAAAAAAAAAAAAGCAGACAAAAAGACAAAAGAAAGAAAACAGAGGTGTAAAGTGTATGCATTTCTTTTCAGCATGGACAGTTGTGTTTACTTGTATAGTACTATGACTGTTTACTGCTCCGTCATCTGGGGAATTATGTTTCGTTCCCAAGACTCATCACTAACGGCACATTTACCGCTGGATGACTGGATACCCCACTTTCAAATGACACGCACAACTTTCGTGTTTTTAATAAACGCTTTGAGAGACTAAAGTACGAAAGTCAACACTCCTCTATGAGCATCTGACATTTTTTCCCCCCAAACGCTGTAATTACTGTTTGCATAACACGTAGGTTTTCTGTCACTCTACATAGCACATGATATGAGGCACACGCTGTTCACTTTCTGATTGAGTGTCTGTTGCTAAGCATCTAGCCGGAACATTCTAACACCGCATCATTTCACACTGTGCACGTTTGGGGTTAATACAGCAAAATTAGTGCTAACCCTGCTTTGAAGCAGAATTCCATAACCCCAGGTAAAAAGTAATGCTAACCCTGCTTCTAAATTACAAGTGTGAAACGGTCCTCTACCTGAGGTTAAAGGCAGGGTTTAGAATGATGATACCCAGGGTTAAGCATAGTGTGAAAAGTCCTATAGTATGGTATTACATTTTTTATAGTATGGTATTACATTTTTTATAGCATCAATTCTAAAATAGCAAAGAGATAATGATGAACATAATATAACTGTAAAATATTATATACAGTTTCAGTAATAAATATGTGAACAGTAGTCTATCATGTGAAACAAAGGTTAGTAATGTGGACATTGAAATGTACTCAAAATTCCAACTACACTGTTTCTTTTGTCAAAGGTATTGAATTTATTGCAATAATGTCTTGTACATTCACTCTTAGTCTTTCCAGTCACTGGTGCTTTCAGTTATGCTCACTGGAGAGTACCAATACCAATTTTTCACAGCCAATATCACTTCCAAGGGCAAATCTCAAATCTCAGAGCTGCTACACAACACTATTATTGCTACCCACCATTCTGCTGTAAATGGATATCAGTATACAGAGCCTGCATATGGGTAGAATGTGTTTTATATTCTTTTCAACCATCTATTTGGAATATGCTCAGTCTGGGAAATGTAAATGAAAGATATGCGCTACTATTAAACAACATCATGGATTACAGATCTGTGTATTACTTAGGTTTATGAGTTATCATCAGTGTGCACATAGTGGCAGTGCAGGGACTGATATTGCAATGCATGTGGGTCATCTGTTATGGGGCACCTGTGCAGGTAAAGCAGGCTATTTCCAAGCTGCTCCATCAAGGAGAGTCCAAAGGAGAGCACTATATTGCAGTGAATGAGTAGATCCATGAGTCCTAGCTAGTGTGCATGTGTGTTTTCGTGGCCCCCAGATAGCAGCAGACTCATTAGTAGGGTTGGGCTTTACTGACTTTGTGCATCATGTGGCGGTGTTTGTATTCTAATTAGGGTTAGGCAGTTAAGCCTCAGACTTGTGCTGACCTCTGATTCTGCACTGCCAGTCAAATTAAACTTAACACACAGTTAACTGTCAAGAGGCACCCCACGATGAATTTCAATATGGTCTCATATGGGCTGCATGGCTTGCTTCAAGTAGGATCATTAGTATGTAGCTCACATAAACTTCACACACACTCACACTCACACACACACACACTCACACTCACACTCACACACACTCACACTCACACTCACACTCACACACACTCACACACACATTTGACTTACTTTCCTTGTCCTTACATTGACATATTCATTGTCTACCGCTTATCCGATCTATACTCGGGTTACAGGGAGCCTGTGCCTATCTCAGGCGTCATTGGGCATCAAGGCAGGATACACCCTGGACGGAGTGCCAACCCATCGCAGGGCGCGCACACACACACACACACACACACTCATTCACTCACGCAATCGCACACTACGGACAATTTAGAGATGGCAATCAACCTACAATGCATGTCTTTGGACTGGGGGAGGAAACCAGAGTACCCGGAGGAAACCCCCGAGGCACGGGGAGAACATGCAAACTCCACACACACATGGCAGAGGCGGGAATCGAACCCCCAACCATGGAGGTGTGAGGCAAACGTGCTAACCACTAAGCCACCATGCCCCCCACATTGACATATTTACATATTGACATAATGACATAATTATTAATGCAGCTAATTAATTCTTTGCCTACACCTAAATGTAATCCTTACTCTAACCTCAGTAACCAAAAACAGAAACATTTTGGCACTTTTATTTCTTTTTTACATACAGTTTTGAAAAAAGTGGTTCTCCCAAAACCGCCAGCGATTCATGTCTGAACATTTTGTTCCCCACCAAGATAGAAAAACGGCCACATAAAAACACATGCTGAAATAGTCATGCGCTTTCTGTGTAAGCTCTCTTACACTTACTGCACTCACAACACACCCCATTCACTCCCTCTCAGCAAAATGGCCATCACTGTGGTTCTGAAAACACCGCCACACCTCCATTAGACAGACTACCACCATGTGTGTGCCTGATTGTGTTTGTGCATATGTGTGTGTGTGTGTGTGTGTGTGTGTGTGTGTGTGTGTGTGTGTGTGTGAGTGTGTGTGTGCGAGTTCCAACTCTTTTGAAGTGTGTGATAGGCTTGATGGATCATCAGATAGAGTGGAACATCGCCACAGAGCTACATAAAAAAAGGGCTTGGAGGTTTAAAAGAAATGTGCATAAAAAAAAGTTTAACATCCTCTCCAAACCTCCTTCCTCTTTCCTGCTGCCACACCAGGAGATGAAAGGACTGTGCTTGTGCAAAGGCTGAAAAAAAAGGAGGACTTATTTTTGCGTATGCCACCACTTTGGCCAGCCAAATGCATTTCATCCTCACAGCAGCACAAGGGAATGACAAGCTATGTGTGGAGAACAGAATCTCACCAGAACTTCAAACAAACACAAGATGGACGATGGGAATCTTAGCAGACGAGTCCTCATGTAACGGGCAATTCCAGGAGGATCCATGTGCCAGTAAGAACGCTATGATCAGAAATAATATGCTGTGTTCACTTTGCAGGCTTCGTTGCACAATTCAACATTTTTTTTTTTTTTTTACATTTTTTTTGTTCAGCTCAGATAACTCATACTTATAATGCAAGTGACTTACATCTGTCCTTAACATGAACATGTCTGAGATTTCTTGGACTGTTGTTTCAAACACTTCTGTTTTGGTAGTTTCTGTCCAGTTTGCTTGAATGGATTTCCCAAATATCAAATAAATCACCAATTTCCTCATCCTTCCATTGAATATAGTCACATCTGTTGCTGTTTCACTTTGTTGTTTTCAAGTGAATTCAATTCAGCTTAATTTGTGTAGAGTTTGTATCATTGGACGTTGTCACAAAACAACTTTATAAAAATATAGAAATTTTATTTCTTTTCTAAAAATTTTTAATTTTACCACTAATGAGCAAGGTGACAGTGGCAAGCAAAAAAGTCCATGAGATGATATTGGGAAGAAACCTTGAGAGGAAGTCATAAGGGAAACCTATCCTCATCTGGGTGACACCGGAGAGTGTGATTATGTAATAATTATGCCACGCTGCCAACACACACACATGACAGTGCATTGAGAAAAAGCCACATGACCATTCTCATCTATGTTGCTTCAAACATGTTTTCGATTTCAGATCACATATGGAAGTGGCTCAGGTCTGAATTGAAAGGATCTGGGATTTTTTTGTGTTCACATACAGCTAATCAATTTTGTGTTTCTTCAAACTGATAATGTGAATGTCGCCTTAGACACACACACGCACACACACACACACACACACACACACACACACATACACACACACACACACAAACAAACACACACATAAGAGCTATATGTAGGGTCCTAGCTGGAATACAGTAGCACACACAAAGCAGCTTAATCATTCATAAAAGTAGCAAGGTTAATAAAATATGTAAGGCCACTCACCAGCATGCTGGCAGAATTCCCCTGCACTGCCTTAGCTTTTAAAATTTACCCAGCAAATCTAATTAACATACCTATTACAAAGTTTATATATTATACCTTATATTTTATGGGTGAGTGGTGTGTGTGAGAGTGACGGAGCAAATGAGACAGCTGGAGAGAAAGGAGTAGAGAACTTGACTCTCTCACCGAGTGCCATGCTGCGCATGTGGCAGCTTAGAGGACAAGGTCACACAGCCTGTAGTGTCTGTAAGACTAATCCTGTCAGGCTTTTATCCTCCCCTTCCTCTGCCACTTAAAAACACTCGCCTCTCTCTCTATCCCTGCTCTCACTTTATCGTTTGGTTGCTCCTTCTCTAAAACTGGGGACTGGTGAAGGAGCTGGATAGCCCCAAATAAAAAAAAAAAGCTCATTTAGATTATGCTCACTACTGCAGGGGGTGTGTGTGTGTGTGTGTGTGTGTGTGTGTGTGTGTGTGTGTGTGTGTGTGTGTGTGTGTGTGTATGCAGTGGAGAGAGCTTGCAATCAAGGGCAGAGTTGTGTGACAGATAGAGTGGCTAATAAGTGTAGTCTGGAACTCTCTATTTCCACCCACCTCCAGACTTAAGGGAGTTTAACCAAGTGGAAAGACCACTGCTGTCATGGATTTAATGAAAAAACAAGCAGAATTGTTTATTGAATAGACACTGATCTCATTTTTATAAGGATTCATTGCGAAATGCTTCAGGTTTAAATCTATTTAGTACATACAACGAAAAACGTGATAGCAAGTGAGAATATTTTGGATTTATTTATTCAGCTAATTTCTAGACATTTTCCTTGAGCATGAAACTATTATTTCTAGAACGATGCACAATTATTTGCCAATAGAAGTACCACAAATGCCTGAATATCAGCTTAATGATCTTTTTTATATTTGTTCTGTAATAATTTTGTAATGAGAAATATTAGCTTCTAATGTCTTTATTCGTCTTTATTCAGGATTCATTAAGATATGCTTTGTGCAGTGTAACAAATTAAAACTGTTTTGCGAATCAAAGCTATTACTATTAGAGGGGCAGACTTCCGAATTTTGGGTTTCATTAGCCACTCTCTTTGTGGTCTTGAGTCTAGTGATGTGTTCACAAAGTCTTTGAGCGTTTGCCACACAAATGATCCCAAATAAAAATGTGCGCTGTTCAAATTGATTCAACCAGGACACAATAAAGCACTGTTTACATAATTTAATCCCAAGCAGAATGCTTACTTTAGAGCTTTTGGGTATAGCTGTAACAGCCAGGACAGGGCTATCTGTTGTTATAAATCAGCCATCTTTGTACACTCCAAGAACAGGCTTGAGAATATTACAGAGCAACCAGTTCTTTCAGATGGCTCTTAGTATTTATAGAGTGAACAATAAGGTCAAAACAAATTGTCTCCCCTAAAGCATTGTGAGTGTGGCGTATGCTCATTTCTTTACCCATGCGTGGAGAATTGGACATGGTTATGGCAGGTTAAGAGCGCTGGGCCCATATCCGATTAGAGCGGCCTCTGCTGTGGTCGTAACTGCCAGTAAGGTGTGCATAAATTGGACTAGAGAAAGAGAGGCAAGGCTTGGAGGCAAGAGGCTGGACAGTGAAATCCCTCAAGAGTGTGTATTCAAGAATTTATGACACCTCCCCTCTCCTACCCTGTCCTTGGCTTTGACTGCACTGTTTCAGAGTGAGCTGATTTCCAGCATGTCTCCTGATTAAAACGCAGGAGAAGGATGGAGCAAGTGACAGGAGAGAATGAAAAAACCCATATTTGAACACTATCTTTCCTTACGTCCTTCCCCTCTCCTTCCTCTGAGCTCCTTGCACACTAGGAACATCAGATACACTCAGTTTAATTTCTGCAAAGATGACAAGACTCAGGTGCTATGTGGCAAATATATCAGAGAATGCTAAATACATCTAGTCAAATTCAAGAGGTTGCAGTTTTAGTGTTCATACAATCTGAACCTGTATGATTCACCTTTACATATACTTAGGGCTCAGACCTCATCAGTTATGATTTATTATCACATTACCAGTTACATGTCCAGCCCCCAAACCCCCCAATCCCCTTGTACACACACACACACACACACACACACACACACACACACACACACACACACACACACACACACACACACACACACACACACACCATATGGCCAGACTATTCTTTGTGTCCACAACCATTAGCCCATGACTAAACATGTTTGCATAGGATGCCTTCCTTAAGTCCAGCATACACTTACATATTAGGAATAAGCATGCACCAAAAAGAATGATATTTTAGGGAGTAAAAATATACTGAATAATGAACAAGATTATAACTGTACTATTTTATTTAATATATTTATTAAGTATATTTCTGGACATTATATTCACTTTGCCTTCATAAGCTGAAAACGTGACTTTCATTACTACATCATTATTAAGTACTTGTTAAAGGTCATAGTGGATGTCCTTGACACCGGGTGCAAGGCAGGAATACACCCTGGCAAGGACGCCAGTCCATCAAAGGGTATCACACACACATTTACATGCTCTTTATAGAAGCTAATTCACTTTCCAGCATGAGTTTGGGAGTTGGAAAAAACTGATTGCAACCCATGTGGAGACAGGAAGACCATGTGAAACACTGCACGGCCAGTAACCTGAGCTCATGAACGAATCCCAGACCCTGAAGCTACAGAGATCTGTCCTATAGCCATAATCTTCCCTTTTTTCATTTTGTGATTAGTTACAGTGGCATTTTTGGCAAGACCTTATGGTCTAGAGAGATTGCACAGATGGCAGATGATTATTTCAAAGTTGGAAACTGGACCTCCTTATTGTAGGCCAGGGCTGTTCTCCTATTAAGCTAACTATGGCTTGCTGAAGCTGACAAAAATAAGCAGATTGTAAATTCAACATTACAACCTTATCAAACTCTGATAGATCTATTATTAATATAATGCATCATCAGGATATATTTAACCCCCCCATATCCTCTGTTAGGAACTCAAACTGTCAAAATGACCAAGCGTAATGCACGTCCCTACAATATTTACAGTATAATATGCTCACCAAGAATATAGTTTGTGTGAGGACAGTAGCTGTAGGCATGGAAGACAAGAACAATGCCATAGAATTCTGATCAATCCCTATACCGCTGCTCTTTGCATGACTTTAGGTAGCTCTCACCATTTTTGCCATTTATCCCTGCTGCCCAGGCTTTGTTAAGCACTCAGAGAGCCTAAAAGCAAGCTGTGTGTAAAAACCAGAGGGCAGGCTCTTTAAAGGTAGAAAATCCATCAAGCATTGGTTACAAAGTGGTCCTTTATTAAAAATGCAGCAGGTCTATTACTCTAGGACTAGGGCTTCCCTTTCCTCTTAGCTCACACAAACCAGTAGTTTACCAAGACCCCTTTGTTTAGAGCCACTCACAGGCTCATCATTACAGATAAATCTATCTGTCCAGTTGCTATCAGATCCCATTTGCCAAAGTATCAAAGGAATGCACTCTATGGACTCCTATAGATGCTTACCATGAGCTACTCAATTATTTTCCATGATAAATACCACATATTCCAGTGGTGAATATATGAACAGCAGAGTCTCAGCACATTTTTCTCTACACAACATACCTATTATTTCAAAATGACTGATAGTCTTAGCCACCATTTTTGTTCTATATAAGCGTATGTGTGGCTAGTATGTTCCTGCGTTCTGAGTCAACCCCACCCTTCTGAACAGATGGCTGGAGAAAATGCCCAGGACACAGTGGGAGATGAAGAGAGAGAGAGAGAGAGAGAGAGAGAGAGAGAGAGAGAGAGAGGAAATAAGTGAGCAAAGACTAAAGAGACTACAATGTCAGCAGTGAATTTAACAATAAAAAAATAGAAGTTAAGATTATTTCTGTACTCTACATGTGGATTATAACATGAACGAAAATTATAACATGAACGTAATGAGCAAACTGGCTGTATAGATTCGCAACTAGAACATCATGTCACACCAAGCCCCCCCACTAAGGAATTAAAAGATTTGCATAATTTATGATTATTTATTTTTCTCTGCCATTATTGATGTTCGACATGAAAGGCAATTTTCAAAGCAGGCCAAACGTTTCCTGTCCTGAACATTCATAAAGGAAGTACTCTAGGAAGGACAGAATGTGCACGTGAAAAACAATAAAGACAAAAGACTTCTTTAAAATATCATCATTTTTTCAGCAGTTCATTTTAGTAAGCATCTGCCTTGGTACGTTCAAAACATAAGTTCACTACAATGTAAAAATATCCGACTATAAAACTGTTTATCTGGTGCTATTGTTCACATATAGCAAACTAAAACAATTTACAGCTACACTATGATGCACATGATACATTCAAAAGAAGTGCTTTATTGCGATCCAAACGAAGCTGATTCAATTTTTAATAGCACAGCTAAGGCTGCAGTTCCAGCTCATTTCTATAGTAACACTTTACACAGGCGCTTGTATGAGAAACACTCCACATAAACAGATTTTTAATATTGTGTGCAATTTGTACAAGGTTCAAGAACATATTCAGTTTTGTCATATTCACAAGCTTTCTTAGACAATAAAATTCTTTGTTTCATATGATAAATAATGAATAACACTGATGTTAAAGAAAAAAAATAAAACAAGAAATGAAAAGGAAAACATCCATATTTGTGTTGATATGATGACGTTATCTTAGGAGGAGTTTCTCCAGGTGCTCCGGTTTCCTCCCACAGTCTGAAGACATGCTTCTAGGCTGATTGGAGTCTCTAAATTGCCCGTAGTGTGTGTGTGAGTGAATGAGTGTGTGTGTGCCCTGTGATGGATTGGCAGGGTGTATCCTGCCTTGATTCTAGATGACGCTTGAGATAGGCACAGGCTCCCCGTGACCCGATGATAGATCAGATAAGCGGTAGACAATGGATTGGAATGGAATAGAATGTTTATTTAGCATTTATGTAAGGAGTCTTCAGTCTTAGCACTTCTTAAATCAGAGGTAAAAAATGTACCTTTAGGTTTTCTTATCTTTTTCTATTTTCTATTATATTCACATTAGTTTCACGAGAGAGAGAGAGAGAGAGAGAGAGAGAGAGAGAGAGAGAGAGAGAAAATAAAGATGCTGGTGAGGTAATAGTGTAAGTGATAATAGGAAGTAATTTGTAATGTGGACGTTCTACTGCGTTAACTACAATGGCATAAAAGGAATAGTTTAGGACATGCTAGTATTAGCAGACTGTTGAGGTGGTAATGTATCACACTAAATAATATTGCATTAACTTGTATTATCAAGGAGTCATCTAGAATGAAATTTAGTCTCTGTAACACTTATTATATATCCCCAGACGCTAAGAAGGGAATTTTCTTTTTCAGCCAAGGCTACTCTAAATTTACAGTGTGTGCAGCAGATGTTTCTAGGATTGTGCAAAAATTCACTAATGAATTCACAAGGTCTAAAGA
>JAUCMX010000003.1:14389879-14419879 GCA_033459395.1 Hemibagrus guttatus
GCTATTGTTTCTGGACAGGCTGATATGATATCATACCTTCCACCAGTATATTATGCATTCTGGCTAAGTGCACAAGGTGAGTGGGTGAGTGGGAGCCATTTAACAGAGAGAGAGAGACACACACACACACACACACACACCAAAAAGAGAGAGAGAGAGAGAGAGAGAGAGAGAGAGATCAGTGATTGTATGTCAGCTGCTTCTCTTCCCTCCACATGATTGATTCCCCCTAGAGGAATGCCTCCACTTTGAGAGCATGTTGGAATCAAGATTAATAAGAGGGCATTTATGTCTCTAGTCTCCTTCTCATACACACACACACACACACACACACACACACACAGACTTACAGTCATGCACACCAACATGGGGTCCTCACTGTCATCCAAAGGCAAAAATGTGAAATCTGAAACATAGCATGACTCTGTGCCAAATGCTATCTCCCCTTTCTTCCAATAATTTGCAAATCAATAAACATTCCTCAAATAATGCTATTCTTCCTCCTGTAATGCTAACACCTGGCTCTGGTAACGCCAGTGGAGACTAATTCCCTTACAATAAAAATCTTATTTCATTGTACATAGATTCTGCCTTTTTGGTGACATTTGACTAAAATCTCAGTTGAAAAAGAAATGGATGACTCCAGGGACTCAGCCTCCCATGGAGATGTTTTGGGAAATTCATTAGAAAAGCGGAAGAGGGTGCAATATAATTTGACTTGACCTTGAAGGCAGTGCGAGACAATAAATAACAGGTCAAGAAAAATTTGTGGGAAGATCACTGGCACTGAATTAGTTTGTACAAAATGAGCAATTTTTCTTACACTTTGTCATTAAGATTTATAACATTTATTAGAAATGCAATATACTCATCTTGTCCTAATCCTTTTAAGAGATTAAGTACAGAAGCTATCCATTTATCTAATCAGAGCCTTTGCTTAATTCATTTGCCTGCCTAAAGTTTCTCCTCCCTGATGTTAGAGAAAAGCATCTCATCACTTGCGTGTTCACGCCCTTGGCCTGACAGCCATTCTCTCAGTCAAAGCAACGTGAGCTCTCCCTTTCTCACCTAATGAGTCGCACTATACAGATGCCAACTTTTTTGTTCCAGAGTGATAAAGATGTGTGTGAAGAGCACAGAGGCAGGTAGAGATCACCAGCACTGTAACAGCATCTCAATCAATGCACAGGAAACAATTTTCCACTTCAGAGTGGCGTAGGAGTCAAGCGATGGATCTTATTATTCAGGTCCCTCATCAAAGCCTGCTGTGCTGAAGCGACTGAAATCTCACATTTGGGTGTGTGAGCAAATGAACGTATGTGTGTGTGTGTGTGTGTGTGTGTGTATGTATGAGGCACATAATTAGCGTGTTATTTCTCAGTTTCGCTTTTTTGGAGAAGTAAAGCTAAATCAGGCACCACATATCAGATATTGTATATCAGAAAGATGCTACCAGGGTGGGGACAGAGAGAGGGAGAGAGAACAGAGGAACCAAAGAACCAGAGAGCAGAGCACTGTACCTTAGTCTGGAGATAGTGAGGGTAGTAGTAGGTGTACTGGGGGTACATTGGTTGCTGTTCCAAGCGTTTGCCCATGTAGCTGGAATCCCTCTGGCCGTGGCAGGATACTGAGACTCGTGTGCTCGCTCCAAAACTCTGAATGCCTCTGCTTGTTGGGCCAGAGGCTAGATCCGTGCAGAAAAGGCAGTAAAAAGAGGATGGAGAGAGTGTAAGAGAGTGATGGGGAGTGCCACGGGACCTCCGGCTGTCCTTATGTCTGTCACTGTGTGGGAGTTGCGCTCTCAGTGTGCGAGCTGCACTCTCCTCCTGCTCTTCCTACGGGAGATCGGACAAGAAGATGAAGGGAGAACAGAAAGGCAGGGAAGGAAAGGTCTGTGCAGAAAGAAAAGAAGCAGTGGAAATGAAGAGAAGGGAAAGAGGTAATGGAAGAAGAAGGAAGGGGGGGGTGGCGGATATCACTTCTTATGGAAAGCAAGCTCCTTGTCTCCTGCTCATGCCTCGACTTAGTCTCCGTTTCTGTAGTTTTTGATTCTCTTGCGTCTGCACAATGTCAGATCTCTCCCAAGGCTGTCATATATTCCAAGACAGTCTGCTCCGGTGTGTCCTGCTCTGGCTGATACACAAAGAAGCGATGCAGATTGATGATGTAGCTGCGCTGAGAAAGCTGAATCTGATCACAGTCAGTGAGACCAAAGCCGTCC
This sequence comes from Hemibagrus guttatus, assembly GCA_033459395.1. Taxonomy (NCBI): domain Eukaryota; kingdom Metazoa; phylum Chordata; class Actinopteri; order Siluriformes; family Bagridae; genus Hemibagrus; species Hemibagrus guttatus. The sequence goes on from JAUCMX010000003.1 coordinate 14,392,101, forward strand.
CTGGGAACACGGAGTCCGGTTTTGAGCACCAGGAGAAGCAGCACAAACTCCTCTAAAAGGGAAATCCAGTACTATCCTGAACCCAGACACCACACAGAGCTCTATTTCTCTCCAGTGTCTGGCTGATGCCTTCTTTTCCTGCTGCCTCCTTGTCTTTCCACTTGCCTGTGCGAGTGTGAATGCGTGAGTGGAAGTAATTGTGCCTGTGTGTGAGAGCGAGTGTATGTGTGTGTGTATGTGTGTGTGTGTGTGTGTATATGCGTGAGTGTGCGGCTGGGTGCTCCACACTGTGGTGAGGAGTGAGGGCTCAGATCAGGCAGCACTACGATCCTCCTCCTCCGGGTAGGCGGGACTAGAGGCAGGATGCAGTGCTCCCTGAACTGGGGGAGTGTCACGACCAGCCTCTCTCTTTCTGTCTTTTCTTTCTCCCTCCTCAAGAGCACAAACGCCCTCTGCTAGGCTTTCACTCTGCAGGCAGGAGGAGCCATGAAGAGGGGGAGGAGAGAAGAAAGAGCACCACGAGGAGCACAGGCCCCCTACTGGTGATCTGTAGATTCCACATACATTTTCCTTTCACTCCTTCCGATTTGCCTGTTTTGCTTCTCATTTTACTTTTTAAAACTGACAGACACAGACCACTACACATACATATTTTTACACTCTTTCATTTCTTTGGTCTAAAAAAAATGAAGAACAGTAAATTCCTGGTACAAGTGTGGATCAGCGATGGGAAACAGGAAAATGTTTGTGGTCCCTGAGGACCGGTTTGGGAAAGATTGTTCTAGCCCATTTAGCACTTTCACATCATTGTCTTCTGTAAATTACAACTAGAAGTGTATGCACAACAGATTTCTTTTTTACCCAGTTATCTCCGTAGCAGAGGCTGCTAGTGTAACACACTGACACACTGACATTCATGCATAGTAGAACAGAGAACTGTGGCCTTAAGGAGTGCTTACATAAGACTCTCTGTGCTCTAGTTCTCACCTCTGCTTAGAGACTTTCAGCACTTTCACTGGACAAACAAAGCTTTTTGTAACTGTTAAACAAAATGAGAATTTAACTGATATTTTCACATTGTGATATTATATGTATTATTATACATTGCATTGAACAACGCTAAATCATGTTACAAAATATACAGTATTATGCAGTGATGTGCAGACAATTCAGTTGCAGGTACTCAGATTAAAAATGGTGCATCTATATGGTCATGCTGTCTAAAAACAGTATATATTATTTATATATTATCACTATATACAGCAGTGTTATGTAAGAATTAGTTTTTAACTGGTATGTGTGCAACAAATCCTTATATCTGAACACATCTAACAACGATCCAGGCAAAATATTTCCTCATACTATGCGATGATCTGAGAACTATCGTCATTCTCAAATAAGAAAAATGAATGACAAGCAGTTTTAATTTGTTTAGAGTACAATGTATTACCACTGGAGATGATCCAAAGGATATGCTCTAAATATTCCACTATAATATTTTAACATTAAATGCAACATTGAAGTGAATTTTCATGATGCATCTTTCTGTTTAACTGATTGATTGATAATTATTAATGCTGATTATTACTATTAAGCTTATTGATATACTTTATGCCCCAAACTAATCCCCAATAACTAAAAGGAAACCTTGTAGCTCTTTTACTTCAAAATCAGTTTTCTTTGTAGGAATCAGCCAAATGTCACCACATATTAGATATTCATATCCTTGTGGGGACATTTCCTGCCCCACCAGACACACAGGGAGAGGGTTTAATGTGTAGTTCAAGCACACACAAGGCAATAAATACAGAAATATTTCCTTTGTATTTGCCATTTTACTCATATCATTATTGGATTGTATAATAACCTAAAATAACCTCATTAATTAATATTGAAAATGTCAGGTGCCCAGGCATCCAGAGCTGCCGCCTCTGCACTTGCCTGCTATTATGATCAAAGGATAAAAGGTTGAACAATATCAATTTTACATTATGAATCATCCAACTGACAGACATTTGCATGAGATTTAATGTCAGGATTATAGCATATGAAATAGATGATTTTGTACACACATACTCATTGTGTCTGTAGGTGCTTTATTTTCAGGCTTTGAAATTATCCACCACTGTTGAAGAGAATCCAAATTACATGCTGGCCCCAGGGATGCTTGTGTGGAGTGTATGTGTTGTTACACATGGCCTTGAGGGAGCTCTGACTATGTGGAACAAAATACTAATGATAACCAAACTCAGGCAAGGCAAGCTCATTTAGAAAAAAAAAAGTGATGCAATATCAGAAACGGCTAATGATAAGCTACACATGGTGGTTTTCTCGACAATTACTGGTTACAGACAGTACAATAGGGCAATTCTGCACTGCACTACCTTTGCCAGGGGCAACATTTGGGTTGGCCAGAAATAAAACTGAATTCTTCACAAGATGGGGGGGAGGGTGTTCAAATATTTTCAGTTCATTTGAATAGTGATGACCTATGATTTTTATTTAATCAGCAATATTTACATGTCTCCAATGACCAAACAAGTGACCAGAGGAAAGATCCTTAAACATGTGTGAAGTAAATGTTTTATGTGGAAAGTTGAGGTGCTCTCATCATGTCAGGAATGCTGGGGCACATAGGGAGAGAGAAAGAGAGGGAGAGAGATTGATTTTAAGTAACATACCATTCCAGCCAGCTGAATGCTGTTAAAACCTTACCAAAGAGATCACAATTAGACAAGCACCATATAATTTACTCCTATAAAGCAGCACACCTTTTGAGCTACTAAACTGACCATGCAGTAAGTCAGTATGTGTCTCATCACCTAATACCTTATTAGGTCATTTAAACATTTTAAAACATTTTATATTTATTATCAATACAGATTTTTAGACGATGTGACTGGAAAAGCATATTTTGATAAACAGTATGGAATTTGTACATTTCACTTTGGTGTGTAGATATCCCACAGCTTCAAACTGTGTGAGGAAATCACACTCAGCTAGCAAGGGTTTAGATGTCTTTAGGAACAATGACTCTTTTTAACACTGTGGCATCGTACCCAACATTTTTATCACCGTAGCTCCTAACCCAAGGTTACAAAATAAACTAAATAAAACCATTTTCAAATGCATTCATATTTCTTAAAGTAGAGTTGTCAAAGTATATTACTGGCAGAAAGACTATTTTGTTTAAAACCAAATTTATTTTTCCAGAAATGAATAACTATAAATGTATAACTCTCTTCCAGGCTATCTCACATATCTTTTTCATCTGCAATATTATAAAGTCACAAATATTGTTATAATGACATTATTGAATAAATAAGACAACCTACTGCATGAAAGCCTATAATGTACAGCAGCACAGTGTACATTATACCCCACAAACCCGGTAGCTATTTATGCATTACATGCAAACAGTGCAAGCTTTTCCTATTACTCTGAAGAAGGATTTGGGACTCAGTAAAATGTTTGCTGTGACAGCACAGGAGTTTGCATGCACACTCTCATATTAAGGCAAGCCATGCTCTTCAAAGCACCTTCCAAAGGGTGCAGGAAATGATGTCTGTGACTCAGGGGTACCGCTCACATGAGCCCAGAGAAACGAAAGTCAGGGGGAAAAAAGCTTCTCATCTGACTAGAGCACAGCTGGGAAAACAAGGCATACCAGCCAGCAGCTCCTTTTCATGGGCAGACAGAAAAACACATTGGATATTGTGTCACAGAAAAGAGTGTGTAGAAGCTAAGCCTGATTAGAAAGCAGACGGTATTGTGGTGTCAGCCGTGCAAAAAATTTGAATTAAAGAGATTGCCTGGAATATAAAAAGGCAAAAATCGGGTCTAAAGAAGACATAGTACAGGGTTATGTATGTTGGGTCAGCATTCTCTTGAATCTTAAGTACTGCATTATTTAAAATCATACAGTAAGGGCAGTGATGCAGTGACATGTCTCCACTGACATGTCAAACTATGATGGATTGGTTCGGGCCTAATCTGGGTCAGAGCTGGGATAATGCATATTATGTTTCTTGCTGTCAAGCATGGGCATAGTGGCTGACATGTACATTTACAATGGCCAGCTTTGGTTAGATTTTTTGTATTAGGAGCCTTTAATAATGATCAAGAATTGTAGACACAGTTTTGACCAGCATTGGGGCTGGAATATGCATGACTACTGACTTTTTGGGATGTTTTTGTTAAGCATTGCAATGTATAAATGAGACCCCATTCCACCTTAGGATAAACCTCCATAAATAAGTACTTTCTTTTTACCATTACCCATGCTGTGTAACACGCAGCCACACGTATATATATGTTTAGGTCTACATATTCATACTGAGAGCACCAAAATCACCACTGTATACAGGAAATGTGTTCACATGCTCAGTAATAATGCAATCATTAGTGGCTTTTTACTATTCAGAAAGTTTTTTTCTTAAAAGACACCTGTATCTCAGACCAATGGCTGGAATATTCATCATGTACTATATACAATTCATTTGTTATCTTCCTATATCTGGGCATGTGCAGAAACATATCTGGGTACAGTAGAGCTGTGTGTGGAATAGTGGATATGTAGACCTAAGCATATATAGAAAAGATTGATTGTTGATTCAAGAATGTGTGACTGCATGTTACACAGCATGGGCAATGGTAAAAAGAAAGTACTTATTTATGTATGTTTATCATAAGGTGCAAAGGGGTCTCCTTTTTGCATTGCATTGCTTAATAAGAAGATCCCAGAAAGTCAGTAGTCATGCACATTCCAGCCCTGATGCTGGTCAAAACAGTGGCTACGATTCTTGATCATTATTAAAGGCCCCTAATCAAAAAAATAATAATACTAATAAAAACAAAGCTGGCCATTGTAAATGTGCACCCTCACAGCTCCCAGATCCCTGAGCTTTTATCCCAGTTTTATCCTGAGCTTGGCTTATTGTCTATGCAGCACTGCACAATTTCTCCTTTTGTTCAGTGGGATTCATTTGGGTTCTCTGGTTTCTTCCGACTAAATGTTTGTGAATGTGCATGCATGGTGATGAACGGGATCTCATTCAGGGTGATTTTTTCATTCTTGTTCCTAGTGTTACTAGGATTGCCTCTGGATCCTCTGTGACCCTGACCAGTGTAAAGAAATTACTGAAGATGATTAAAGGAATGAATGAATGTAGGAAGGAAGGAACCTTAAGGAGCTGATTTTGTAAAAAATAAGTGTGGAGAGGATATGTAGAAAACAGAAAATTAGGAGGGTGGAAAAAGAAGTGAGTTAGGTTTTCCTGTGTTTGCAAACAAGGCACAGATGTGAAATGAGTTATTTTGGAACAAACCACAGAAGCAGTAGGCAGGTGAGTTTGATAACAAACTGTGTGTGAAGTAATGTTTGACAAACTAAATCCCTTTTTCTCTCTCTCTCTCTCTCTTTTTCTTTGCTCATGGAAGGCTTTTTAAACAAGAAGCTTTTTATTTCAGGACAGCTTGTACTGTTCCTTATCACACCCGACTGTCACCATTACTGCATGCACACTGCTGAAGAATGTTTGTTCGAGCCCTTTAGACAACAACCTACTTGGAACACTGCCTGGTGAAATACTGAAGTGGCAGCTGAAAGGACAGAGGTATCAGTGGCATAGCAGCACAGTTTAACAGCCAGAGCCAAATACTTTCATGTCAATGCTATACATTAGACTCTAAGCAGACTTTTCTATGCTATTCTTAAAGGAGCTGTATAATAGAAATTAGCTGTAAATCTTTCCTGCGGGCATGTTTCCTTTATCCATCTTGATCATCATCAGCCCTCCCTACAGTAAAGTCACTGCATTTTATTGCTCATCATGGCTTGTTAGGTCTGAGGTTAGTCAAGGTTCATTTCTCTAAGCTTTGTTCCCTATGTGGAGACCCAAAGCCATAAAGTTTAATAGAGTTCCTCTAATATTGTACCAAGTGACCCATAGTACCACCACGCTTCATGCACATTCATGTACATAAAGCCACTCTGGAGACACAAGTAACTTGAGAACACTTTGTTCCTCATCATGCTAGACTGTATTTTATATTCCCTGCAGTAAGTAAAGGTGAATGTGGAGTGGAGTGGGCACAATATATTTGCAATTACAGCATGTGTATTGCATGCATAAAAACCACTGGTACACATGTAACCTAACCTCACCTCCCACTGCAGGCTATCCCCCTGGCACTCTTACCGGTTCACATTTTTTCCAGTGTAATTGCTTGGATATTAAACTCAATGAGCCTCATTTCTCAAACTGGATAAAATCAATCGTATTAATACAATATAATTGTTTCTAAGATGTTCTACAGGAGAAATGTGGCATTCATAAAAATGCAGTTAGTTAAAAAAAAAAATTCATATCCTACGTTAGGTCGTGATGTGTATAATCATGTATAGCTTGATAGGCTTACTGTAATTATACTGTTTAATTAAATGTTGTCTATGGTAGCTGTTGCACTGCAGTGTCATAGTGGCATTATTGGAAGATTTAACAAAAGCGATGCTTAGGATATGCTCTTTCACTGTTTATTCATCATTTTGTTTTCAGCCCTCTGTGAGCTTTGTCTATTACGCAGCTTTGTGGGCATCACCAATTGCAAATCAATGAGAAAATCAATATTAAAATCATTTGTAAATCTGTCAGGATTTTTTTTGTTTAGTTTGGCCTATGAAACATATTCACACAGATTTACTAAAATATCAGTTAATGCCCAGTAAATTCACCCAGTTACTGGACACATTGAATTCCAAAACTCAAGAAAGAGGCATTTCCCTTCCTCCATCCCCACACGTACCACATTGATTAGCTATCACATTGAACAAAGCTGTGCGGAACACTTCCCTGTTTACAATACTGACAGTCAGACAGTTTGCTTGATATATGATAAGTCCACATCAATCCAAATATTACTTAAAAAATGATATGGAAAATAAAGTCATCAGGATATTAATATTTATAGCTTAAGCCAATAGATTAGTTTCAATATTCATAGTGTCACAATTCATATCTGTTTATATTTCAAATGAAAAATAATGAACTGTACTACTCTGTAATGAACGCTTACAGTATATGACCTGGACATTTTACTGTTACACACAAAAGTTGAGGTTTTAAAGTTTTTATTTCTTCATTGTTCATTTCAGTACACACTCTTTAACAAACAATTTACCGCTTTATTGTGATTCTCTCATTAAAAAAACCTTGAGGCAATTCATGCTAATTGTTCAACTGTTTATGTATTCATGCATAACACACAATCTTTTAATGCGTATCAATCACGGTCTCTAAAGAGTCACTTTAGCTTTAAATTAAGTAGGCTAACAACTTTGCATTTCAACTTGTGAAAAGCTTATGATTTACCATCAGATGTTCTCCCACAGAGATAGACAGGGTGTTGTTAATCAGGGTGTATATGTTCAGCTTAATAACAAATTGCACCATGTATCTATTTGTAATAAAATAGCATCTCACTGTCATGTAGAGAAATTAGTGTCAAAATGTTACATTTTAATTATGTTATTAATGACTCAGTGGACAAACGATCTATTAGCTGAAACATGGCATTTTCTGATGTGCTGTATTCATTAAGCTATCCAAGCTAAACTTATCTTCTGGGAGTAAAGATGCCATACAACAGATTTCTTTCATTAACTAAAAGCTGATTAATGAACGTTATTCATCCTGGGAAAGCATTCAGTAAAAATAGCTTGCACTCTTGATTTTTCAGGTGCATTTACCCTACAGTGTGATCAGGGGAAAAAAATGTAAATAATGCTGATTTCCAGTACTGAATTGCAGCCAGGATTTCTCTGTCACACACTCACACACTCCCTGCAGGTAGAGGTGCCTCTGGTGGAGGAAAGTATGCCTGGTCTAGCGTGACTGACAGGAGGGGCTCCAGACACTGGAAGGTAATTAATTTCTGTAAACGACCGCCATATCTGTCAGCTTTTATAAACGAGCGTTTATGCGTTATGGACGATTTAACCACCGCACTGAGGGGAGGTGACAGAGACGAGTGGAACCGTAAGAGAGCGAGGTGAATACAGCCCAGTGTTTATGTGAATAGAACACCCTGATGATGTGAGAACTTGATTGTCATATTCATTTTAACATTGCTTTACCTTCATTCAAATGCAAAGAAATGATGTCAGTAGTACTGGAGCCATCATGATTATCAGGGTTGGCTCTTAAACCTACACAGTACAGCCTCTCTGCTTTTAAATACTTTCACAGTATTTTATATATTATATATTTATATATTCTTTATATATTCTTTATATATTCTTTATATATTCTTTATATATTCTTTATATATTTTTATATTTATATTTTAGTGGTTAGCACGTTCACCTCACACCTCCAGTGTCCTGTGTTCGAGTCTCGCTCCCGCTCACTGTGTGTGTGGAGTTTGCATGTTGTCCCCGTGCTTGGTGGGTGTGCTCTGGTTTCCTCCCACGGTCCAAAGACATGCTTCTAGACTGATTGGAGTCTCTAAATTGCCCATATTGCGTGAGTGAATGAGTGTGTGTGTGTATGTGCCCTGTGCACTCCGTCCAGGGTGTATCCTGGCTTGATGCCTGATGATGCCTGAAATAGGCACAGGCTCCCTGTGACCCGATGATAGATCGGATAAGCGGTACAGACAATGGAAAAATGTTTTAGGCTTAATAAAGTGCTCTTTTTTCATCTCCATTTATATTCAAAACCTTAGTTAATAAAATATGTCACTCGACAAACATGTATATACTGCATATTACACATTATGTATAGTATATAAATACAAGGGTGAGCCCTAAACCTGAGGTACTAAATTGCACATAAAACTTAAAGCATATATTAAAATTCAGCAAAATTATCCAGTGCCTAGTGTTCCCAGGATCCAGATCCACTGTGAATTTAGGCAGAAATAAAAAAAAATTGTTAAAAATTTGACATATTTCTCTCTCTATTACTATAATGGTGCAATTATACACAAGTATAAATATATTAATGTTCTAATCCAGGATGTCTTTTCTTTTTCCAGCACAGGTTCCCAATCAACAGTTACAGATCCCACACTGATCCCAAAATGTTACAACAACACAACAGTACCAGCGCACCATCTTTAAAATGAAAGCCGCTTGCAGTCTTGCTACAAACTGCGGAGTAGGTCAAACATCAAAATGCAATTTATGTACAAAACCAGGGCCTTCAATAAACACATGCAAAAATACACTACACAAATATTGCATAATGTGAAAAAAGGAATGATTTTATTAGGAAAATTTATTCTTATTTATTCTTGTTTCCATTCTGTTTCTTATTCATATCATGCACTTGTATTTATTTTGATATTTTTGATATATAATTGTATATGTTACAGCTTGCTTTTTTTTGTTCTTTCTAAGCTCTTAATCTTAATCTTAACACAATTATATCTAGCAATATCTCTCATGCAGGTCCCATCCAGAGAAATGCATTCCTGGAGGTACAATTTACAAACTCAATAAACAATGGACAAGGAGCTCTTGAGAAAACGAAAACTGTCCAGTTTGCTGACATTGAGAAAGACCTATTGGCACTGGGGTAATATCAAATGGCATGTGAAAATTATTCTAGACTTGCACTATAGGAAACAGAAAAACACTGAAAGCCATCACTCTTAAATGTAGCACATAATACTCACACCCACAGTGGTGCCATGTATCCTGTGGCTTCAAATGTTTGCTCCCTGTAGACTGTTAGGTGTTTTGATGAGGTGCTCAGACACCAGTGTTTCTTAAACACAAGTGGGAAATGAAAGTCTGGACCCATTCATACCCTCTGTGCAATGAGGCTGGTGAAATATGTTTTCTTCTGCAGATTACTGAACAGCAGGGGAAGGAGAGCAGAACAGAGGCCATGATCCTAGTTCTTCATTCTTGAATAAGATACAGAGGAAATGGTGGAGGGTGCAGAGAGAGAAATACAACATACTCCAAATGTGTAAAGAGCAGATCCTAAAGGACATACAGCTGGACTGCATGTAGGAGAAGGAGGAACATTTTATATTTTGGTACTTCTTGTTTTTCATTTATTAATTCATATTCAGGAAGCACTTTACTCTGGCCAGGTTTAAGGTGGATTTGTAGCCGATCCCATCTCTCTCTCTCTCTCTCTCTCTCTCTCTCTCTCTCTCTCTCTCTCTCTCTCTCTCTCTCTCTCTCTATCTCCATCAAACTCATGCCACTCCTGAGATACCAGTGATCCTGATCTCCAGACCTGCCTGATCCACCCTTATACCCTACGTCTGGTTGGAGTCTCATTAACTTTAAACCACTCACTGTTGCATTGGATGGCCCCACACGGACAGCCTAAAGATAAATAAGATTGCTGTTGATAGTACCACTTACAAACCGTGAAGATGGCTTTGGACTGCAATTGCCACAAACAATTTTGCACTTTTGCAAGTCTCTATCAGTGAACAGTTACAAACTTAAGGTTAAAACTAGAATGAATTTCCTGGTTATGCAATTGCACTTTTTTTTTTACCATATCCTGTAGTACACAGTTATAAAATGGAAATTATTTTCTAATCACACTGTCTGGTGTCACCTAGATAAGTCTGGTTCCTCTCAAGGCTTCTTCCTAATATCATTTCAGAGAGTTTTTCATGGCCGCCATCATCTCTAGCTTGCTCATTAGCGAAACATTTAAAATTTTATAACCTATGACCTGAAATATTTCTGTAAAGCTGCATTGTAACATTGTCCATTGTTAATATTGTTATACAAAGGAAATTGAATTAAATCAAATACACCCTGAATGGTTTAGCAGTCCATCACATGACACCATGCACACACATTCACACAAAATTGAATGTAGCTATGTTTTAGGAAATTGCAAAAAATCAGAGGAAACCCACATGACATGAAGCTCACTGAGGGAACATGTGAACCTCTACAGAGACAGCAACCTGAGCTCAAGCTAGAACTTGTTTTTGAATCTCTAAATAAATATCACTTTCAATGGCACCAAGTTTACAGACTGTAAACTTATCTGCTTTCCTGCTCTTTCTTAAGCTCTGTGGCAAGCAAACTGCACAACTATACAATATACTCAAGCCAATCAAGCTAGGCAGGAAGAAGTATATATGCTTTTTTTTTCCAGTGGATTTCAAGATTTTGTACTTTGTGGTTCTGGCTACATGCAATGCTTTAATCGGCAGTGAAATGATTATAATTAATAAATACCACAATTATAGTCACAATGCCATACTTCTACACTCTAACACTCAGATTCACTAAGCAGGCATGACCATTAGTCATGTTAATTTCCACAGTCATTTTAGTAAATTTAGTCTTTAATAGAGCTACATGTCAGATCATCCTTCCAAACCAAACAGAACAGTAGACCTCTTTCCATTGCTGGGCTGTGTTTTACCACTTGATGGGTTTAACAACAGGGTAGAGACTCTAAAGTCTCCAGTACAGGATGTTGTTAACTTAAATATCCTTTCCCTAATATATCGTTAAAATTTCCTATTTACAGTATGTAATTCACAGAAATCCAAATGAACATTTTTCTTGTGTGTGGTTCAATAAATAACTGAGGGAACATGCACAACAATCTATTTACCTGTGCTGCTCAGATAGGCACAGACATTTCATACATACACAGTGTGTTAGTAACGCTGTACAACATGCACTGACTAATGTCCTCATCAAGTGGGCATTGTTTTTTTTTGTTTTTTTGTTTTTTTTGTTTTTCCATTTAAATGTGTACACCTTTCAAAGGCTAGGTTATATTAAATGATTTATATCCAGCAAGAAATATGTTTTTCTCCAGTAAGCAAGAATTGAAATTTAGCTGATTCCCCATGCTGATTTGTTATGTGGATATTTGACAGCTGCCCCAGGGACCTTCATGCCATATTAATGGAAAGAAATATGACCAAGACCACTGTAATTATAAAAGCACTCCAGGCAGACACACTGCATCATAATTTACACAGCGCCCATCATGTTCAGTAGTATTTTCAAAACAGGCCAGGGAAAACCATTATCAGTTTCATCAATGTCGTTATACTTATCTTCTTCATTAAACATGCCTCAATTCATCTTCTTTAACTGAAATGGAGTGATGAATGTAAATTGAGTTGTGTTTGATTGCTGCATACAATCTCTGTGACATGTCAGGTGACCTAAATGTTTGGGATGTCTAATTCTGATTTCTGTCAGAGCCTGAAAAACACCAGGTAAAGATTGCCTCAAGGCTTTGTGGAGAAACTGGCATTGTGAGGTGTTGAGCTGTGCTCCAGCTGGGCCAGGAATACAACCTTAAAGACAAAAATACAGTAAGCATTTACAAAGAACAAGCTTCACTTTGCCTTACAGAGCCTTGTATCTTTTTCCCCCAAGATCCCTAAACACCCTCTCAGTTCTCTGTTCTCATCTATGAGTAAGAATGGTTACTCTATCCATCACTGACATTTCCTTAAAAGAGCTCCTGTTTTTGATCTTGAATGCATATAATAACAAACTCTCTCCAAGTGGTTCCTTTCTGAAAAGGATAAATGCCAGCATTCTTTTTTCATAGAACTGACCAAAACCTCAGGGAGGAAGTTCAGTAGTGATGGCTTTTATGCATGTAACCAGAGGGAATTTATTTTATTATTATTTCTTCATTTGGTTGTTCTATGCACTCACAGTTGCAGGAAAATAGTGTCATTCATTAAAAAGAAATCCAGTAAAATATGACTTTAAATCTTAAAGAACTGTCAAAATACAAAAATAAATATAAATAATAAATGAAACCTTGCTGATCCTTAAAAAATAATACTACGGGTAAAAAGGATAGCATTACAAATGGAGTTGAAATGAATGAGGTAGCTTTTTTAGGTTAAAAACACCCTCCTTTGAGTTTATTTTATTTTATTAAATAAAGAACATTTCTAGTAATGGTGCAAACATAACCCACTAATTTTTCTTTACAGAATTATTCAAGTTCAAGTAATCCCTATGTTAACACTTCATAGAATGCATACCTCAAACATCAGGTCCATGAATTGAACTAATGACTATGATGTGAATGATCAACCCTTACAGACTCAGATTAATGCATAAATCCCAAATTATCATAGACCTCTCATACAATAATTTCCAGTGAAAGAACAAAACATGGAATATTGTGGGGGACAAAAAAAAGGTAGATGGCTCAGAATTACCACCACCAACACCACCTATCAGGAGAGGGAATATAAATCAAAGACAAGTAGAGAACTGAATAAACTTTGGCAAGAGGACAGTGAGACATTCCAGGAAATCGAGTCTTCCTTGGATCAGAACGATGGCAGAATGTAACATCAACTTGATGGAAGTTGTCAAGATCAGGTTGCGAGACCTGCCAAGTACTTAGCCACATTCATCATAGAGAAGTTAGCACACTGGATAAATAGTAACACCTGGATAGCAAAGTTATGGATATGCCTGGATATGGACATGCAAGAGAGGAGAAAAAAAGTTGTCTTTTATGATAAATTTAATATAATTAAAGAGATTAAAATCTTTGGATATTCTTGTGCTAAAACTGAAAGAAGATTCTAAATTTACTTTGCCTATAACTGTATAATTGGGATGCAAAAGTGCGGGATACAATTGCATGGATAAAAACTATAGAGAAACCAGATGTTTTCATAATTCAAACCCCACTGCAGCTGATATAGCATTTCTAGACTTTTCAAAGATAGAAGAGCAAGCAAATTGATCAAATGCTTTTGTCAATTTAATAGATAGATAGATAGATAGATAGATAGATAGATAGATAGATAGATAGATAGATAGATAGATAGATAGATAGATAGATAGATAGATAGATAGATAGATAGATAGATAGATAGATTCTTATCATTATCAGCAGCTTTATTGTATCAGAAGAATTGTTTGATGAAGAGATAGAGAAAACCTTCTTTTGCAAAACATTTATTTGGGTTATCAACGAGTGAGATACATTACCCAAGAAGAAGTGGGACATGGATTAGCCAAGAAGAAGTGGGACATGAACAGGACTGAAGAGAATAGACAGGAATACAAGGAGTCACAGCGCAGAGTGAAGAGGGAGGTGTCTAAGGACAAACAGAAGGCATATGATGAGTTGTACACTAGGTTAGACACTAGATAAGGACAGAGGGACTTGTACATGTTAGCTAGGCAGAGGGATCAAGGTGGGAAGGATGTGCAGCAAGTTAGAGTTATTAAGGATAGAGATGGAAGGGTGCTCACAAGTGAGGAGAGTGTACAGAAGAGATGGAAGGAGTACTTTGAGGAGCTGATGAATGAGGAAAATGAGAGGGAAAAAAGAGTAGAAGGGGTGAACTCTGTGGAACAGGAAGTAGATAAGATTAGAAAGGATGAAGTCAGGAAGGCTTTGAAGAGGATGAAAAGTGGAAAGGCAGTTGGTCCTGACGACATCCCGGTGGAGGTCTGGAAGTGTCTAGGAGAGGTAACAGTGGAATTTTTAACTAGTTTGTTCAACAGGGTTTTAGAAAGTGAGAAGATGCCTGAGGAATGGAGAAGTGTGTTAGTGCTGATCTTTAAGAATAAGGGTGACGTGCAGTGTTGCAGCAACTATAGGGGGATAAAGTTGATGAGCCATACAATGACGCTTTGGGAAAGAATAGTGGAAGCTAGGTTAAGGAAGGTAGTGGAAATTTGTGAGCAGCAGTATGGCTTCATGCCCAGAAAGAGCACAACAGATGCAATTTTTGCTCTGAGAATTTTGATGGAGAAGTACAGGGATGGTCAGAGGGAGTTGCACTGTGTGTTTGTAGACTTGGAGAAAGCGTATGACAGGGTGCCAAGAGAAGAGCTGTGGTACTGTATGAGGAAGTCAGGAGTAGCAGAGAAGTATGTCAGAGTGGTGCAGGACATGTATGAGAGAAGCAGGACAGTGGTGAGGTGTGCTGTAGGTCAGACAGAGGAGTTCAACGTGGAGGTGGGACTGCATCAGGGATCGGCTCTGAGCCCCTTCCTGTTTGCTATAGTATTGGACCAATTGTCAGAGGAGGTCAGACAGGAGTCTCCTTGGACAATAATGTTTGCAGATGACATTGTGATCTGTAGTGAGAGCAGGGAGCAGGTGGAGGAAAACCTGGAGAGGTGGAGGTTTGCGCTGGAGAGAAGAGGAATGAAAGTCAGTCGTAGTAAGACTGAGTACATGTGTGTGAATGAAAGGGAGGGAAGTGGAACAGTAAGGTTACAGGGGGAAGATGTGAAGAAGGTACACGAGTTTAAGTACTTGGGGTCAACAGTCCAGAGTAATGGAGAGTGTGGGAAAGGTAAAGAAGCGAGTGCAGGCAGGTTGGAATGGGTAGAAACACAATACATGCACACAGATTACAGTCTAACAAGATACAGTACATTATAAAGGTTAATCATATTTTAAAAAATCTTTCATGGGCAGAGGAAATGAAATAGTTACACAATCTGGAACTGAAGATTTCATTTTTAAAATGTAAATCGGTCGAGGCCCGGGTTAACAACGACCGCCATCGGCGCCGTTGACCTACAGGGCACCGGTGGAAATTGGGCTACTGTTGGTCGAAGAAGTAGAGGAGGGAGGAGAGTGCACAGACAGAGAGAGAAGAGGAAAGGTGAGAGTGTAGGACTGAGAATAGGAACTCTGAATGTTGGTACTATGACAGGGAAAGGTAGAGAGCTGGCTGATATGATGGAGAGAAGGAAGGTGGATATACTGTGTGTACAGGAGACCAGGTGGAAGGGTAGCAAGGCTCGTAGTATAGGAGCAGGATTCAAGCTGTTTTATTATGGTGTGGATAGTAAGAGAAATGGGGTAGGTGTGGTCCTGAAGGAGGAGTTTGTGAGGAATGTTCTGGAGGTGAAGAGAGTGTCAGACAGGGTGATGAGTCTGAAGTTAGAGATTGAAGGGGTGATGTTGAATGTTGTTAGTGGTTATGCCCCACAGGTAGGTTGTGAGTTAGAGGAGAAAGAGAGATTCTGGAGTGAATTAGATGAGGTGATGGAGAGTATTCCCACGGGTGAGAGAGTGGTGATAGGAGCGGATTTTAATGGACATGTTGGTGAGGAGAACACAGGTGATGAGGAGGTGATGGGCAAGTTTGGAGTTAAGGAAAGGAACCTTGAAGGACAGATGGTAGTGGACTTTGCTAAGAGGATGGACATGGCTGTGGTTAACACTTATTTTCAGAAGAGGGAGGAGCATAGAGTGACTTACAAGAGTGGAGGTAGGAGAACACAGGTAGACTACATCCTATGTAGAAGAGGCAATCTGAAAGAGATTAGTGACTGTAAAGTGGTAGTGGGAGAGAGTGTAGCCAGACAGCATAGGATGGTGGTGTGTAGGATGACTCTGATGGTCTGTAAGACGAAGAGGTCAAAGATAGAGAAGAAAACCAAGTGGTGGAAGCTGAAAAAGGAGGAATGTTGTGAGGAATTTAGACAGAAGTTGAGGCAGGCTCTGGGTGGTCAGGTAGTGCTGCCAGATGACTGGGAAACTACAGCAGAAGTTATCAGGGAGACAGGGAGAAAGGTGCTGGGTGTGTCATCTGGAAGGAGGAAAGAAGATAAGGAGACTTGGTGGTGGAATGAGGAAGTTCAGGGTGGTATCCAGAGGAAGAGGTTAGCCAAGAAGAAGTGGGACATGGACAGAACTGAAGAGAATAGACAGGAATACAAGGAGTTACAGCGCAGAGTGAAGAGGTGACCTGACCACCCAGAGCTTCCACAACTCTTTCCCACAGCTTCATTGTATGGCTCATCAACTTTATCCCCCTATAGTTGCTGCAACTCTGCACGTCACCCTTATTCTTAAAGATCGGCACTAACACATTTCTTCTCCATTCCTCAGGCATCCTCTCACTCTCTAAAACCCTATTGAACAAACTAGTTAAAAATTCCACTGCTGCCTCTCCCAGACACTTCCAGACCTCCACCGGGATGTCGTCAGGACCAACTGCCTTTCCACTTTTCATCCTCTTCAAAGCCTTCCTGACTTCATCCTTTCTAATCTTATCTACTTTCTGTTCCACAGAGTTCACCCCTTCTACTCTTTTTTCCCTCTCATTTTCCTCATTCATCAGCTCCTCAAAGTACTCCTTCCATCTCCTCTGTACACTCTCCTCACTTGTGAGCACCCTTCCATCTCTATCCTTAATAACTCTAACTTGCTGCACATCCTTCCCATCTCGATCCCTCTGCCTAGCTAACCTGTACAAGTCCTTCTGTCCTTCTCTAGTGTCTAACCTAGTGTACAACTCGTTTATATGCCTTCTGCTTGGCCTTAGACACCTCCCTCTTCACTCTGCGCTGTAACTCCTTGTATTCCTGTCTATTCTCTTCAGTTCTGTCCATGTCCCACTTCTTCTTGGCTAACCTCTTCCTCTGGATACTATCCTGAACTTCCTCATTCCACCACCAAGTCTCCTTATCTTCTTTCCTCCTTCCAGATGACACACCCAGCACCTTTCTCCCTGTCTCCCTGATCACTTCTGCTGTAGTTTCCCAGTCATCTGGCAGCACTACCTGACCACCCAGAGCCTGCCTCAACTTCTCTCTAAATTCCTCACAACATTCCTCCTTTTTCAGCTTCCACCACTTGGTTTTCTTCTCTATCTTTGACCTCTTCGTCTTACAGACCATCAGAGTCATCCTACACACCACCATCCTATGCTGTCTGGCTACACGCTCTCCCACTACCACTTTACAGTCACTAATCTCTTTCAGATTGCCTCTTCTACATAGGATGTAGTCTACCTGTGTTCTCCTACCTCCACTCTTGTAAGTCACTCTATGCTCCTCCCTCTTCTGAAAACAAGTGTTAACCACAGCCATGTCCATCCTCTTAGCAAAGTCCACTACCATCTGTCCTTCAAGGTTCCTTTCCTTAACTCCAAACTTGCCCATCACCTCCTCATCACCTGTGTTCTCCTCACCAACATGTCCATTAAAATCCGCTCCTATCACCACTCTCTCACCCGTGGGAATACTCTCCATCACCTCATCTAATTCACTCCAGAATCTCTCTTTCTCCTCTAACTCACAACCTACCTGTGGGGCATAACCACTAACAACATTCAACATCACCCCTTCAATCTCTAACTTCAGACTCATCACCCTGTCTGACACTCTCTTCACCTCCAGGACATTCCTCACAAACTCCTCCTTCAGGACCACACCTACCCCATTTCTCTTACTATCCACACCATAATAAAACAGCTTGAATCCTGCTCCTATACTACGAGCCTTGCTACCCTTCCACCTGGTCTCCTGTACACACAGTATATCCACCTTCCTTCTCTCCATCATATCAGCCAGCTCTCTACCTTTCCCTGTCATAGTACCAACATTCAGAGTTCCTATTCTCAGTCCTACACTCTCACCTTTCCTCTTCTCTCTCTGTCTGTGCACTCTCCTCCCTCCTCTACTTCTTCGACCAACAGTAGCCCAATTTCCACCGGTGCCCTGTAGGTCAACGGCGCCGATGGCGGTCGTTGTTAACCCGGGCCTCGACCGATTTACATTTTAAAAATGAAATCTTCAGTTCCAGATTGTGTAACTATTTCATTTCCTCTGCCCATGAAAGATTTTTTAAAATATGATTAACCTTTATAATGTACTGTATCTTGTTAGACTGTAATCTGTGTGCATGTATTGTGTTTCTACAGTACAGGAGATTGCCATATTGATTGTGCACCATGAAATATATATTTAGGATTGTCAAGGTGTTTACTAGTAGCTATATGTTTTAGAAAAAAAGCAATACTTAACATTAATTTAATAATCCTGATTTTCATTGGCTTTGACAAGGACTCAATCATAGACATCAACGTTCCTGTACTTCAGTCACTGCACCCTCAAGCTTTGTGCTGTTATAATGTTGAAAGCTGCACCATCCTCACATTTTCCCAAGTTCTGTTCAGACAGTTCCAAGTTTCTTTAAAAATATTCTTATTTCTGATATTCTTTTTCTTACTCTTTCAATATTGTTCTTCTTATTCTTATTTACCTCATAGCTCATCTTTCCTTCAGTTCTGACAAATGCCCCAGTCTCAGTGATGAGTGATGAGCTGCTATGCTACTGTTCTTTAAATCTACTGGGTTTTCACAGGAGGCTGCTTTTTTCCTTCCACCTAAAACATTTAACTATGGTCTCAGATTTTGCTTTTCATACACATCTATCCACACATCTTCTGAGCTGTTTCATTCCACAAATTACCCCAAATGGCACATTTTGTTGTGTGTGATAATCAAAATGTTTTTATTTTGAACTTTTAGGTTCTTGTGTAGTCTTGAGTTGATGCCAAAGCATTCTTCATTTTTTTTTAACAAAGCAAGAAGGAGATCACATCAAACAATGGATTTACTTTAAGATGATGCTACTTTAAAGTGATTACTGTTATATTAATTTTTCATGATTGTTTTACATCACTGTGTAGATCTTTGCTTGTTCTGTTATCTTTAGCATCATAATATTTGCACTCATAGACTAGATTTCTGATTATTTATAGAAGCACTGTGTACAAGAAATGAACACTTTTATCACTTTCATGATCTTAAGTCCCAAGATTTTAATAAGAAATATTAGGTGCAAACCTTGCCTCAGTAGGAATTATATTAAAACAGGACATGCTGTTAGCCTGCAGGCATGAGTGTGGTTATGCGAAAAGTGAGGATGAGCAATTGAGAGATAGTATGGCAGAGCTGAGACAGAGTGACAGGAGAAAGATGAAGAGTTAAAGCGAAGGAGGAAAAGATTTAAGGCTCATGTCAGGAATGCCAAGCACAATAAATATCTGAGGAGTCACTGTTGGGACAGCACTAAAATGGTTCAATCAAGGCACAAAGACACAGCAGCCACCATTACTATGCTAGTTTAGCCATGGTAATTTAATCATGTAATGATTAGCAAAAAAATTAACCATGTCAGGATGGATTAGGTAAGAAGTGATTTAAGAGCATATTGTGTTTAATGTCACCCTGACTTTGTGTTGCGTTGTGACTGGGACTGTTACATTAAGTGTGTGGTTACAGTCCTCTAGTAGTGCACACAGGAACAAGGGGAACAGATCCATAAATCAGACTTCAAACTGGGGGGGTGGGGGATACTGGCAGCTAGCTGGAGGAGAGCATGAGAAAGCCCTGAAACGTTCTATCGTAAAGCAGCTCATTCATCATGCGCTGAGAGGCCAGCTTCACCCTGAGGCCTTGGCTGCATCCGACAAGACTGCCTCTCCCTTCTTCATGTTTCTAGGATTTTCAGGGTTGGGCTCGCTTTTCACGTGGGTGTTTTCTGAAGGTGTTTAATTAAAACACCCCAGAACAACCAGAAAGTGACTGAACTGTGAGTAGCCGTCATGAATCATGCTGAGCTGCACTCATTGCTCTGGCTGTGTGCAGAGGTCTGGATTAACTTCAGCCAAACTCATAACCTGGCCTCATTTTCAGATGTCCCACACCTGCCAGCTCACCCACGCTGTGCTTGGAAAGCAGTAAATCTAGCTGTGCAGGGTACTGTTCATCACTACTGATCAGGTTATCACTATACTTCGGACTCTTTCAAGAAGGAGTATGACAAAGAGAAAAAAACTGAGAAATGTGTAGTGTGTATTAAAATGTGATGAAAATCACTGCTCGAATGGAGGTTTTGGAATCAAGAAGACAGCTTCTGGGGAATGGTGGCTTAGTGGTTAGCATGTCTGTGTTGCACCTCTGGGGTTGGGGGTTTGATTCCCATCTCCACTGCGTGTGTGTGTGTGGAGTTTGCATGTTCTTAGTGTGCTTTGACATAGGTCAACAACTTAGGTTGATTGACATCTCTAAATTGTGTGTGTGAGATTATGCCCTGTGATAAGTTGACTTAAGGCTCCCTGTGAAAATAGATGGATGGAAAACTGCTTCTCCTGTTGCATTACTCAGGTTCTTGTACCTTATATAAAAAAAAAATAAAAAAAAGTTTATATATTTATTTGTTATTAGCTTTTTAAACATATGTTCAATTTCACATTGGAAGTTTCGCATCATTTATGACTGATCACTTTACCTAACCTTTACTTTAAGCATTAGAGTCAATTAGAGTTGCTCCTTGTGTTGGTCAATGCAAATTCCCATTCAAGATGTGGTGATATTTTATAGATATGTTGTCTTTTAATAAATAGTTTAGATTGAACATCTTGCTGCATTGCCAGGTGTATCTCAACTATTTGCATGATTAATTAATAATGCCATTAAATATAACTCTTTCCATAACATTTATTATGTATAACCTAGTGAGTTTGACTAAAATGTCCTAATTTAACTGACTAGAATGTAAACATTTTTACAAACAAAACATTCACAAATACACTAAATACATTTAGGCCAGTAAAAGCAATGTTCATGAAGAATGTTTATAGGTTATGTGTAATTTGGCCAAATGAGAATTTTATAGAGCTAATCTAATATATAAGAACTAATTTAATGTAATTTTAGAACTATATAAAGAAGATCCTGGACCTCTGATGTAACTTTATGCAATAGGGACTTGATGCGACTGCAATAAGTGCTGGCAAAGCGTCTGACATTAACGTTTAATTTACTAAGGCTGTAGCTAATCATGCAAGCTGCGCCTGGGACCATCTACTAAATACGCTTTGAATGCGGTGCATGGTTTTAAAGCCGCTGAGAAATGATACAAATGATCAAAAACTTAGGACTAACAAGGAAATTCAAGTTCAGTGACAAAATAATAACTGTCAATAAGTGGAGTTATTTTAAAATGAAGACGAAGATTTAAGTGAGCATTAAATAAAAAAATATACATGAATACGGCTGTATAAAAAGGGTGTAATTAAAGTGTATTCCTGTGGGAGGGATTTCTTATAATCAACTGTGGCTCTTTCAGGAAAATTGGAAATGTCAAGTGTTATTTAGAATGTAAAATTTATTTCTGTAGGAAATTTACGTATGTGTTTATGTGCCATAGCAGAGCATCCAATGCCAGAGATAACAGATGACAACATGCAGGCTGCAATGCAATATTTTGTGTCTTTACATGGCTTTTATGTACCTTCGAA
This sequence comes from Hemibagrus guttatus, assembly GCA_033459395.1. Taxonomy (NCBI): domain Eukaryota; kingdom Metazoa; phylum Chordata; class Actinopteri; order Siluriformes; family Bagridae; genus Hemibagrus; species Hemibagrus guttatus. The sequence continues at coordinate 14,414,160 of JAUCMX010000003.1, forward strand.
AGAGATTAAAAGTACATCAATGGACTATCATTAGGTTTTAAGGTTTTAAAAAAGACTATATTCACCTTCCTAGTTAAACCATACTTAAGGTACCCTTTTTTTCTGAGAAAATAGCTATTATTGTTCAAAATGATCTAGATATAACAAAGAAAAATATTGCAGGCAACATAAGCAACTGAATACTTCCTTCATCAAGGTCCTGTAATATTATCTATATCACCATAAATAGTGACAGTCAGTGTGAATAATTAGTTGAATAATTAATTGACAAAAATACATACAGACATATACAACGCTAATGCTGAGATGAGGCATGTACTGTATAAAAGAATACCTCATGCTAGACCATGATTTAATATATTGATGTATTTTTTCTAATATATGTAAAGTGGCAAAACAATGACAAAAATTTACTAATGCAATGGCTTTTGGGAATGGCTTTTCTATCTATCACTTTCCCTTGATAAATATTTCAATAAATTCTAACCAGCAGACTAGGTAAGATGACAATGGTACACTACCAAGTGTTTAAATCAATTAATCTGCTTTATGGGCTAATGGGAAAGCACAAACTAATGCCAAATGGGAGCAAAAAGACCAGACCTGTGATCAGATGGGCTAAAGTGTGCTCATTTTTTACTGGTTAAGCTGTTCAATTGCTCCACTTCCCCCTGCAGGTGCAACAGACTTAAGTTCTGTGCAGGGAAATAACACACATGATGAATTAGGAGAGTGCTTGCTTTGTGTGACGAATGAAGCAGAAGGAAGGCCAGCATGTGTGAGTGTCTGTCCTCTAGCGTGTCAGTATTTCTCTGTGTGCTCTGCCAGGGCATGAGCACCAGCATAGGGCTGACTGATCACCTGTCTCCAAGTTTGCTGCAGGGGTCTCCTTCTGCTTCACATAAGGTCGTTCATTGACTCCAGAAGTTTGGAGGTGCCCTATGTGACTAAGCACTTTTCCCCTATTCGGCTCTTACTCTGACTAATTTCACCCTAATAAATGGAACGTCCTCAGAGCTTGTCAAGACACAGGCATCATTACTATGAATTATGAACACTCAACAACACTGAATCCATGCACTGCATTTCTTGTCATTCTCTATTGGATTATACAGCCATCATATCCCATGCAAGGGCCAATAACGCTTAATCATATGCACGCCTTTTTTGTGGCTGACTTGCACCCATTTAGGTCTGTTTCCTGTAGTTGTGCCTAGGATCCCTGGTTCTGCCTGCCAAGATCTGTTTGCATGTTTGGCACAGAAGTAAACAATTTAAGATACAGTACAAAACCACAAAAGAAAATTGTTTAGAGAACAAGCATGATACATGATGGAGAAGTGATCATTTTGGAGAAGAGGGAATATTTTTAAAATAATTATATGAAATGTGTAGAAAAAATCAGTAAAACTTTTATTTGTTGAGTTAAAGCATAAAGGTAGGAAAAGATTAAACATACCAGTTTAAAAATCACATTGTGTATAAGTTTGTTTATCAGATTAAAAAAAAAATCAGCAATAAAGAAGCAAGTCAAACACACTGTATCTGTCCAAAAGAGCACAGTGTGTTATTACAAACTAAAAACAGCAGCTAATCATAATAAAATGCATAGAGCTCTAAAGCTTATTAGAGTGACAAGGGGATGTTTATCAGTAGTACAGCGCTGTATAATTTATAATGAATATGTGGTGATGCGCAGATGAAAATATGCAGAATCTTATAAAGCTCAGATCTTATCTGAATTAATTCATATGCATTATATTCTCTTGTATTATTTGCTGTCTTCTTACTCAGACAATTTGACTAAACAAAGACTAAACTTCCTACAACAACTGTACATTATAAATTATCTTATAATATTGGCCTAACTTATAAAAGTATATACTTTTGTGGCTAGCAAACTGTGGGCTGGAAACCACCTCCCTGTTGTTTACAACTTTAGATTTTTATTTTCAATGACAGTGTGTCCACTGTAGACTGTGCATGTTCTGGACTAACTGGACTGAAATCTGATGTAGTGCTTAGCCCATCCACATCCACAAGTTTGAAATGCCAAAAGATGCTTTTCAGCTTACCAAAGTTGATTATTATTATAAAGAGTGATTATTTGAGTTTACTGTATATTTCCTGTCAGTTCAAATCAGACTGGTCATTCTCCTCTGATATCATTCAGTAACGAGGCATTTATACCAGCAGTTTTTTTGCATCACTCTTTTCAACTGTAAATAAGTTGTGTGTGAAAATCCCAGCAGATCAGCAGTTTCTGAAATTCTCTCTGTCACCCACAGCAATGCAACATAAATCAATCCAAGTCACTGTGATCACTGTGATTGTTCCACCCTCTTAATGCTTGATGTGAACAATAACTAAATCTTTTGACATGTATCTGCATGATTTTAAACATTTACACTGAAGGACATTCATTACTAATATGAATAGATACCTTACACCATCATGAAAAATGTTGTAATAGACATGAATCCAACTGGAACACATATTATGGGATTTTCCTGTTCGTCACTCATCCTTTTCCCCATGCACCATCTCAAACACTCTGTGTAATTTGGCCAATATTGTGGTTACTCTGAATTCCTGTGGGTGAGTCATATTGTACTCCAATGCACGTGGGATATTGTCTTCCCAAAAATCTCCCTGCCACATGGAGCCTATTTGGCTGCCCATTAAAGAGTGCAAGTGTGGAGCCTCATTCACATCCACCCTTATTGTCTTCCAGAGAACCCATGCAACAGCGTGAAATGACCTAAATGTCTCCAGGCCCAGCCCAGTGCATTCCCTCCCAATATAACAGCAATAAACCACACACACACACACACACACACACACACACACACACACACACACACACAATCAAGAATGACGCTTGTGCTAGCCCAACTGAGAGTCATAATGATAGAAAAATTCCAAATCATTCCAATTCTAAAAGTCCACATCAGTTGACATTTAATAGATTACAAGACGACTTGTTGCACCTGTCTATTCAGGTCACAACTAAAGTGACCACACACATACACACACATATACACAAAGTGATGGCAAATGTAAACTTCATCACCAAATTGTCAACAACTTTGTCGGGCAAGTGTTGATTTCAGTACAGAGATATGTGCAATGCAATTAATGTCTGGAAATGACAGTGCTGTTGTTCAATAGTCTTATGGCTCATGGGGAAAAAATGTCTCTGTTCTTATGAGTAATGATGCTGTGCTATCAGCTGCCAGAAACAAGCAGAGTGAGCAGGTTGTGGTTAGGATGGCTGGGGTCACGCACTAGGTTTGGAATGCACCACCACTGTCTGTTTAGTAATACAAATTTGAATCCGTATCTGTATTCATATTTAAACCAGAACTTTTGAACCCAATGCCTCTAGAAATACCGGGAAACTCTCTCTTGAAAAAAAAAGGCTGCTTGAAAAACAGTTCCTCCACCCTAGCTTTAGGGATTGTAACCCTAATACAAATAAATTATTCTGAACGAACAATGATGTGTTTAAAATGAACACACATATGCAAATATATAGGCTCATTATTTTTTTAAAAATTAAAACTTTCCAGAAAAGGCACCTAAGTGAGATATGATCCTGTGGGAAGTAGTACAAGAAGAGCGCAAGTATGAATTTTGCAGAATATAGATCATGTTCATTAATGTGAACATGCAGCAGTTCTTACTGTCTTTTCAGGGTCACTGGGGTTTCAATTATAGCACTAGCTTCTATTTCTATGTTTATTTTATATTTTCATATTTTGGGAAATAAAACCAACTAAAATCTTTAAAAAATATTGTGGGTAGTTATACCAACAAAAATAATAACTGCATTTAAAAAACAGCACATACCATGCTGACACTGCTGCTTACTTTCTTACTACACACACACACACACACACACACACACACACACACACACACACACACACACACACACACACATTGTAGACTGGCTCAGGGACTTCATCTACTGGACTGGGAACGACCATCTCCACACACTCAAATTAAGCAATTAAGACTCACCCATAAGTGTAGATTTAGAGTTCACCTACCAGCATGTTTTTTGAAAGGAAACCAGAGCCACCAGTGAACCCCACCATGCTGTCTGTGAATAAAAACTGCATTAAAAAGCATCATTTTCGGCTATTCCGCTACACCAAGATGTATGAATGAATGAAGATTATTAAGGCATACTAGATACAAGCATGAGTCTATAACATATTTGAAATTAATTGAAAACTAAAGAGATAACACTTTGCACTTCATATATGGACAGTATGGTTCTACGTGGCCACTTGGCTAAAAGGTGACTCAGTTTAAATAAAAAAATTTTTTTTTAAATTTATTTTATATTATTTGTCACATACAACCATATGGCATGTAGTAATATATCTCTCTCAATATATATATATATATATATATATATATATATATATATATATATATATATATATGCGTGTGTGTATATATATATATATATATATATATATATAGAGAGAGAGAGAGAGAGAGAGAGAGAGATACTGCTACAGGATACGCCAGGTTTACACAGTCTGTTATCTCTGCAATGAGGCGCTCTAGTCACCCCAATGGAAGTGGAGAATTTCAGCTATGCAGTACAAGGAAGAAAATAACAGTCTGACTGACTTGGTGTAATAAGGCGACCAGTAGAATGAAGACTGCAGGGCAGTGCAAAGTGCAGTCTATTAAATGGGAGTGTGGGAGAATGGAGAGGAGGGCACAGAGCTAAAGGTCACAGTCACCCTGTTCTGGATCTCTTGTCACTCTTTTTACGCAAGCTCTGCAGCCTCTAGTTCAGTCTAGTGCATCTACTAACTAGGCACAAAATTACATGGAATCTCTATTGCTGGAAAATTACATGGAATCAAAATTAAACACTGCCCTCTAAGAATGCAAAGCGAGGGAGGAAAAAAAAGAGTGAAAAAAAAGAGAAAATCAATAATGAACAGCTTCATAACACAAGCGCCATCAGAAGAGCAGGCCAATATATTACTCATGACTAATGCATGCATTGCAGGATTCGATTCAATTTACAGGAGAAAAGCTGAGAAAATAAATAAAACATGGAAAATAAATTGGGCCACTCATTCAAATTCATTAGAACCTGCCCCAGTGTGCCTTCAGAATATTCCCTTTAAAATACAAATGCACAACAACTTCATATTTTCCTCGAGTAGGGCAGAGGGTTGGGCCGTAACTCACAGCAGATGAAGCTCATACACTGCTGCCTCCTAACTATATGACTCAGCCTCAACAAAACATATTCATCAGACTAACGATAACAATAAAAGAAATTCACATCACTGAGAGTAAGCTTTGCATGAAACTCAAAGCGTTGACGTGTGTATTTGGCCATGTCGCTGGGGTGGGCTTGTCTCTGTAGTGATGTTTTAATAGGTGAAATCCCTGTGCTCTCCCTCCTTTGACCAATCTGGTGCATAGATTACTTCATAATCCACATTAGATTATGGTGAATGTGTTAATTGAATGACAAATTAGTTTATTTAGGCTTAATCCATCAATGTGAAACATGGGAGGTGGGGATAGGAGGAGAGTGCAGAGAGAGGGTGGGAATGTTAGACTTGTGTTCTTGTTCTACACCCAGAGTCTTGTGCCAGCTGGACCAAAAGCAGTAAATGCAGGGAGGGTACAAAAAGCCACACATTCCTTAAATCCCCAATTCCTTAATACAAGCA